>CM059282.1:31089875-31099875 GCA_030347295.1 Setipinna tenuifilis | reverse complement strand
GTTATTGTGCGAGGTCTTTACCTTCATCTGGTGGCCTTTTACACGAGTTTATCCTGAAAAGAAAACGGCATTTCCCCTATCTGACCTCCTGTTAGCCGTGCTCTGCACCGCCAGAAGTAAACAGTAGTCTCACAAATTACACGTCATTACCGTAAAGCAGGATGTAAACAGGGAAGTATGGTTATCCAACGTTCAAGGCTCGACGAGTTTTTAGATATATTTATATATTCATCATGGCAAGTTCAACCCACACATTATGACCTTGTTAACTTCAGTGTCGAATAGGCTGCAATGTTTTTCTCCCAAAGTCTTCTCTCGTACTTTTTCACTCGGAGTGACGTGAAAGAGGAACTGCTAGGTGGTTGACTTCCTCAAGTGGTCCACAGTGCGATTTCAAAAAAACTCTGCTTCGAACCGTCTGCTCAAAATACCCCAAAGAACACCCATAATCTGCTGTTACACACCTTTTTCTTTTAAAAATGTCTGATTGCAATATTGCTACTGTGATGCATCTGTCTTGACTGCAATGTGCACTAGTCTATGGCATTTTTTTTTGTAGAATAGTATCCCTTTTATTATTGTCATTATACATGTTCAGTGTACACTATACATCGATACACTATACACCTGTACAATGTACAATATACACATGTATACTATACACCTGTTCAGTGAGACTGAAATTTCCCCTTAACATGTTTGTCCTCTTTTATCCTTAACCAGTTTAGAATCCTCCTGCAGAACTATACTCATAAGGTTCTAGAGTTGTGGTTAAAGTACTCACAAGGTTCTAGAGTTGTGGTTATCTGACCCTGATGAGAGTTTATCCACCTATTAATAGAGTGCATTTACTTCATAATATGTACATTTAACATTTCAAAATCACACTACATCATTTATATTTACAATATGTGCATTGTGGACCATTTACAATACCACCTGCACCTCCAAACATATTTTGAATATCTTATTAAAACATATGATTCCATACAGCACACTAACTCACTGTGATCACCAAAGTGATGGTCTACACACCTCTTATGGCACCACTACACACCTGTTATTGCACCACTACACACCTGGTTAGGTGTGAAAACCACCAGGCCCTCTCACCAGCCTTGGCTATAGACCAGTGTGTGAAAGACATAAACATCAATATACAAACATAACAACATGGCCATAATGGCTCAGGTGATTTAGTTTTAATCAGTAGGCTATCTGGGTTTATGACAAGCGCCCTGCAGTAACACGCTGGTGTTTCCTGCCTTCATATTGCCTAACCCTAGGTCATAATTATTTGGTAGCTTAATAAACATTTAATAATTAAATGTGTATGTAGCTTTTAAAAATCAATATAGTGTATAAGGTGTTTTATGAAAATAAACAAACTCAAGTCTGAACAAATGCAGCTGAAGTCATTGAAAATACTATTAAATGAATACTTTTTATTTGTGTTTTTCCATCTCTCTTTCCTCTTCTTGCCTGATATGCAACACTCAATGCAGGCATTAAAAATCACACCAATGTTATATTATAACACCCCCACAGACACAGTATACATATAATCCCTTTAACAACACCACAGACAATGATGTCCTTCATAGCCTGGTCTCTCAGAGACAGGCCGTCTGTATGAAGTAGCATAGGCCAGGATAGCCTAGCCTGCGTTAGCATTAGCAAACTAGCCTCTCATTGAAAAACAGTCTTTCTGAACTAGCCTAGCCTAGCCTCTCATTGAAAAAGTCTTTCTGAACTAGCCTAGCCTAGCCTCTCATTGAAAAACAGTCTTTCTGAACTAGCCTAGCCTAGCCTCTCATTGAAAAACAGTCTTTCTGAACTAGCCTAGCCTAGCCTAGCGTCTCATTGAAAAACAGTCTTTCTGAACTAGCCTAGCCTAGCCTAGCTTCTCATTGAAAAACAGTCTTTCTGAACTAGCCTAGCCTAGCCTCTCATTGAAAAACAGTCTTTCTGAACTAGCCTAGCCTAGCCTAGCTTCTGTGTGTTTCTCATTGTAAAGCAGTCTTTCTGAGCTAGCTTAGCCTAGCCTAGCAGTGTCTTGGCAGGTGTAGTGTCTTGGCTGCTCAGGTGCGGCTCTCCTGATAGGCCCGTATGATGCTGTCGTAGGCAGGGGGCGGAGTCGGCGAGGAGTGGGGGCTCCGCAGCCCACTGTTGCCCCAGAAGGAGTCTGGGCGGGGCTTGGCGCTGCTGGGCGGGGCAGGGGTGGGGCTAGCGCTGGGGTTCTCAGCGCTGCCGGGGGTGGCAGTGAGGGTGGGGGTGCGGGGCAGCGTCGTCTGGCTGCCCTCCTCCGCCTCGCGGGCGATCTGGCTGACCTGGAGCAGGGGGTGAAAGGTCGAGGCACGGAAGCTGGACTTGCGGCCGAGCGCGTCTCCCGCGTCGGGGGCGGAGCCCTGCCGGTGCAGGCTGAAGGCGGCGCTGGCCAGGCTGTTGTTGCTGCGGCGATCGTAGGCGCTGGAGCTGGCGCGGTGGAAGGCGGGTCGGGAGCGTGGCGAGGATGAGCGGGCGGTGGAGCGCGGCGGGCGAGACGGGCGGCGGGTGATGCTCGCAGAGGCCCTGCGGCGGGACAGCCACGTCAGCAGCATGTAGACCAGAGCGCCTAGCAACAGCCCCACCACCATCGACAAGCAGAAGGCCAGCAGCAGGTCTCCTGGAGGAGAGGAGGAGGATACTCATTAACCAACATGGCTCTGGGTTAGACCTATCCACATGGTTAACCAACATGTCTGGGTTAGACCGATCCACATGGTTAACCAACATGTCTCTGGGTTAGACCTATCCACATGCTTAACCAACATGGCTCTGGGTTAGACCTATCCACATGCTTAACCAACATGGCTCTGGGTTACAGGAGGACACTACTCATTAACCAACATGGCTCTGGGTTAGACCTATCCACATGGTTAACCAACATGGCTCTGGGTTATAGGAGCTATCCACATGGTTAACCAACATGTCTCTGGGTTAGACCTATCCACATGGTTAACCAACATGTCTCTGGGTTAGACCTATCCACATGCTTAACCAACATGGCTCTGGGTTAGACCTATCCACATGCTTAACCAACATGGCTCTGGGTTACAGGAGGACACTACTCATTAACCAACATGGCTCTGGGTTAGACCTATCCACATGGTTAACCAACATGGCTCTGGGTTATAGGAGCTATCTACATGGTTAACCAACATGTCTCTGGGTTAGACCTATCCACATGGTTAACCAACATGTCTCTGGTTTAGACCTATCCACATGGTTAACCAACATGTCTCTGGTTTAGACCTATCCACATGGTTAACCAACATGGCTCTGGGTTAGACCTATCCACACGCTTAACCAACATGTCTGGGTTAGACCTATCCACATGGTTAACCAACATGTCTTTGGGTTAGACCTATCCACATGGTTAACCAACATGTGTCTGGGTTAGACCTATCCACATGTTTAACCAACATGTCTCCGGGTTAGACCTATCCACATGGTTAACCAACATGTCTGGATTAGACCTATCCACATGGTTAACCAACATGTCTCTGGGTTATAGGAGCTATCCACATGTTTAACCAACATGTCTCTGGGTTAGACCTATCCACATGGTTAACCAACATGTCTGGATTAGACCTATCCACATGGTTAGCCAACATGTCTCTGGGTTATAGGAGCTATCCACATGGTTAACCAACATGTCTCTGGGTTAGACCTATCCACATGCTTAACCAACATGGCTCTGGGTTATAGGACCTATCCACATGGTTAACCAACATGGCTCTGGGTTATAGGAGCTATCTGGTTAACCAACATGGCTCTGGGTTATAGGAGCTACCCATGTCATTAACCAACACATTTTGTTAGCTGCCATGCTGTTAGACTAGAGGTTAGGCCTATTTGCATACTGTTAGACCTAATGTCAAAGTTGGATCTAATTCCTTGGTGTTAGACCTGAACCTAGCTGATGCTATGACATATAACTTATCTGACACAGGCCACAGGTTTTGGACACAGGTCAGTTTTGACCTTTTTGTAAGTTGCTTTGGATGCTTTGCATCTGCTAAGTGTAATGACACTCGAACATTGTTAACAGTGACATGATTACTGGTCAACTGGATCTCAGATGGCCCTCTTCCATGCTGGAACAAGCTAGCAGATGCTAACATCACAATACATTACACTTAGCAGACGCTTTTATTCATTATTACACTACATTACATTATATTTCATTACATTACATTTAGCAGACGCTTTTATCCAAAGCGACTTACAAAAAGAGGACATAACAAGCTAACAGAAGTGTAGAGGAACACAGAGTAAACAGACTACACACATACACACAAGGAGATACATATGCCTTAAGTAAGATTCCTGGAGCAGGGACGCTTCAGACACACACACCCTACCTGCTAAAAGAGCAGCGTTGTCCCTGTCTGTTTTTAAGAGCCTTTTGAAACCCTTGTGTTTCAAGCGGCCCTATGTCCCTTATGGGACTCAGAGGATTGATGTATGTGTGTTTCAAAAACACCCTGGCCCCCACAGCTTTAACTCACTGACCATCCCAAACACACTGACATGTAGTCATCTAATTCACTAACCATTCCAAACACTCTGGCATGTACTCTCAGCTTTTTCTCTTTGCACTTACTCTGTAATCTCTTGTGTTACCAAGCTTGACTTTCCTTAACTATAAGTCACTTTGATGTAGTGTAACTTAATGTAATGACTGTGATGACTAAGTGTAACTTAATGTAATGACTGTGATGACTAAGTGTAACTTAATGTAATGACTGTTCACAGGGCCATACAGCTCTACAACACCACACAGAGGGAGCTGGGCATAATGGACTGGACTGCTTGAGCTGCACCCCCCCCCCCCCCCCCACACACACACTATCCTACACTATCCTGGACAACATTGTACTGCACTGTTTTGCATTACCACTTATTACTTGCACTAAGGACTATTCCTCAAACTCTGGACAATCTTATTAGTCACTTTAATCTGTTCACTTGGATTACGGCAAGGCACCTTATAATGACACTTCTTAGTACCCCCCTTACCCATTTAAGTGAATGTTGTATGTATGCTGATGTGTGCAATATGGTGATTCGTTTTTGTAATGTGTATTTATTATGTGTAATGTGTATTATGTGTATGCTACGAGACACCTTAATTTCCTTCGGGATCAATAAAGTTACTCTACTACCCTACAGGTGTGAGATGCATCGAAGGTGAGAAGGCTTAATTTAAAGCTGTGGTGGATAACTGTGAAATGGTGGATCTGATGAGGGCCAGGACACCAGCGACCTCTGACCTCTCTGACCTCTCTGACCTCTCTGACCTCTGACCTCTGTCTCCATCCAGCTGTTTAATGTGGACACTCAGGAGCAGCAAGTTGATTTGTGATAAACATGGCTGGGCTGAGAACACATGCCCTCTACAACACATGCCCTCTACAACAACACAACACATGCCCTCTACAACAACACAACACATGCCCTCTACAACAACACATGCCCTCTACAACAACACAACACATGCCCTCTACAACAAGACAACACATGCCCTCTACAACAACACAACACATGCCCTCTACAACACATGCCCTCTACAACAACACAACACATGCCCTCTACAACAAGACAACACATGCCCTCTACAACAAGACAACACATGCCCTCTACAACAACACAACACATGCCCTCTACAACACATGCCCTCTACAACAACACATGCCCTCTACAACACATGCCCTCTACAACAACACATGCCCTCTACAACAACACAACACATGCCCTCTACAACAAGACAACACATGCCCTCTACAACAAGACAACACATGCCCTCTACAACAACACAACACATGCCCTCTACAACACATGCCCTCTACAACAACACATGCCCTCTACAACACATGCCCTCTACAACAACACATGCCCTCTACAACAACACAACACATGCCCTCTACAACAACACAACACACGCCCTCTACAACAACACAACACATGCCCTCTACAACACATGCCCTCTACAACAACACAACACATGCCCTCTACAACAACACAACACACGCCCTCTACAACAACACAACACATGCCCTCTACAACACATGCCCTCTACAACAACACAACACATGCCCTCTACAACAACACAACACATGCCCTCTACAACACATGCCCTCTACAACAACACATGCCCTCTACAACACATGCCCTCTACAACAACACATGCCCTCTACAACACATGCCCTCTACAACAACACATGCCCTCTACAACAACACAACACATGCCCTCTACAACAAGACAACACATGCCCTCTACAACAAGACAACACATGCCCTCTACAACAACACAACACATGCCCTCTACAACACATGCCCTCTACAACAACACATGCCCTCTACAACACATGCCCTCTACAACAACACATGCCCTCTACAACAACACAACACATGCCCTCTACAACAACACAACACACGCCCTCTACAACAACACAACACATGCCCTCTACAACACATGCCCTCTACAACAACACAACACATGCCCTCTACAACAACACAACACACGCCCTCTACAACAACACAACACATGCCCTCTACAACACATGCCCTCTACAACAACACAACACATGCCCTCTACAACAACACAACACATGCCCTCTACAACAACACAACACATGCCCTCTACAACAAGACAACACATGCCCTCTACAACAACACAACACATGCCCTCTACAACAACACAACACATGCCCTCTACAACACATGCCCTCTACAACAACACATGCCCTCTACAACACATGCCCTCTACAACAACACATGCCCTCTACAACACATGCCCTCTACAACAACACAACACATGCCCTTTACAACAAGACAACACATGCCCTCTACAACACATGCCCTCTACAACAACACAACACATGCCCTCTACAACAAGACAACACATGCCCTCTACAACACATGCCCTCTACAACAACACAACACATGCCCTCTACAACAACACATGCCCTCTACAACAACACAACACATGCCCTCTAGTACAAGACAACACATGCCCTCTACAACACATGCCCTCTACAACAACACAACACATGCCCTCTACAACAACACAACACATGCCCTCTACAACAACACAACACATGCCCTCTACAACAACACAACACATGCCCTCTACAACACATGCCCTCTACAACAACACAACACATGCCCTCTACAACAACACACGCCCTCTACAACAAGACAACACATGCCCTCTACAACAACACACGCCCTCTACAACAAGACAACACATGCCCTCTACAACAAGACATGCCCTCTACAACAAGACAACACATGCCCTCTACAACAACACACGCCCTCTACAACAAGACAACACATGCCCTCTACAAGGACACACGCCCTCTACAACAAGACAACACATGCCCTCTACAAGGACACACGCCCTCTACAACAAGACAACACATGCCCTCTACAAGGACACATGCCCTCTACAACAAGACATGCCCTCTACAACACATGCCCTCTACAACAACACATGCCCTCTACAACACATGCCCTCTACAGCAGTGGTCCCCAACCACCGGGCCGCGGACCGGTACCGGGCCGCGGAGCAATTGCTACCGGGCCGCGGAAGAAATAATCAATATGGAACGTTTCGTCATGAGACAAAAAAGCAGACGTTAAAGTTATTAACAACGTCAAAGCACAAGTCCTTAACTCGCGCCTGTTTGAGCAGCTTTGTGAGGAGATGGATGCGGAGCACAGACGTCTTCTCCTATACACCGAAATAAGATGGTTATCCCGAGGGAAATCGCTGGCCAGAGTGTTTGAATTACGAGAGCCGCTGCAAAGATTTCTCTCAGAAAAGAAGTCACCGCTGGCAGCGCATTTCAGTGACGAGGATTGGGTCACAAAACTGGCGTACCTGTGCCACATATTCAACCTGCTCAACGAACTCAATTTGTCACTTCAAGGAAAAATGACAACTGTCTTCAAGTTGGCAGATAAAGTAGCTGCATTTAAAGCCAAATTGGATTTGTGGGGACGGCGCGTTAACAGAGGCATATTTGACATGAGCCTTCATTCACCCAACTGGTGCACGATCCATTAATTTGACGTTATGTTTGAACGTCGGAATGTTGAAATATTGTTGAATGTTGAAGGAATGAAAATAAAATTTTATTTATAAATGTATCTGGCGCATCTGTATCTTATTTTGAAGGTAGGGGAGAGCCGTGACGAATGAAACACTGGACGTAAGAAACACAGCTATTTTCTCAAAAACAATACACATCTGAAACATCATATGTCCTCAGCACATTCAGCATGCAAGACTTCACGACCCTGTGAAATCTCGTGCCGTGACGTGAGACTGTTTTTGACATCGGAAAGTAAAATATTACCTACTGGTAGTTTTTTTGTGATCAAAAATCATTGCGTGTTTCATTCGCGCCGACAATGAGGGACGATTGTAACAAACGACACCTTGCGTTCAAAGTTAAAAATGAACGTGATTTCTTATCGGATGTGTTAAATTACACCAGTAACTAATAGAATACACTTGTATGTTGATGATCATATGGCAACATAAATCTAATTTGCTTCACTGTCTTTGAAAATAACGGTTAAGTAAAAAGTGTTACGTAAACGTTAAAATAGCGACCCGTCACGAGTCAGCGCGCTCTGAGAACGACCCCCCCCCCCCCGGGCCGCAGTAAAATTGTCAAGCGCGTTCACCGGTCCGCGGTGATAAAAAGGTTGGGGACCACTGCTCTACAACACATGCCCTCTACAACAACACAACACATGCCCTCTACAACAACACATGCCCTCTACAACAAGACAACACATGCCCTCTACAACACATGCCCTCTACAACACATGCCCTCTACAACACATGCCCTTTACAAGGACACATGCCCTCTACAACACATGCCCTCTACAACACATGCCCTCTACAACACATGCCCTCTACAACAACACAACACATGCCCTCTACAACACATGCCCTCTACAACACATGCCCTCTACAACAACACAACACATGCCCTCTACAACAACACATGCCCTCTACAACAACACATGCCCTCTACAACAACACAACACATGCCCTCTACAACACATGCCCTCTACAACAACACAACACATGCCCTCTACAACACATGCCCTCTACAACACATGCCCTCTACAACAACACAACACATGCCCTCTACAACAACACATGCCCTCTACAACAAGACAACACATGCCCTCTACTACAACACAACACATGCCCTCTACAACAAGACAACACATGCCCTCTACAACACATGCTCTCTACAACAAGACAACACATGCCCTCTACAACAACACATGCCCTCTACAACAACACAACACATGCCCTCTACAACACATGCCCTCTACAACAAGACAACACATGCCCTCTACAACAACACAACACATGCCCTCTACAACAAGACATGCCCTCTACAACAAGACAACACATGCCCTCTACAACAACACATGCCCTCTACAACAAGACAACACATGCCCTCTACAACAACACATGCCCTCTACAACAACACATGCCCTCTACAACACATGCCCTCTACAACACATGCCCTCTACAACAACACAACACATGCCCTCTACAACAACACATGCCCTCTACAACAAGACAACACATGCCCTCTACAACAAGACATGCCCTCTACAACAACACAACACATGCCCTCTACAACAAGACAACACATGCCCTCTACAACACATGCCCTCTACAAGGACACATGCCCTCTACAACAAGACAACACATGCCCTCTACAACACATGCCCTCTACAACAACACATGCCCTCTACAACAACACAACACATGCCCTCTACAACAAGACATGCCCTCTACAACAACACAACACATGCCCTCTACAACAAGACAACACATGCCCTCTACAACAACACAACACATGCCCTCTACAACACATGCCCTCTACAACACATGCCCTCTACAACAAGACAACAC
>CM059282.1:31079875-31082375 GCA_030347295.1 Setipinna tenuifilis | reverse complement strand
ATCTTTACTGGTGATCTTCACTGGTGATGTGTACTGGTGATCTTTAATACTGATCTTTACTGGTGATCTTCACTGGTGATCTTCACTGGTGATCTTTAATACTGATCTTTACTGGTGATCTTTACTGGTGATCTTTAATACTGATCTTTACTGGTGATCTTTAATAGTGATCTTTACTGGTGATCTTTAATAGTGATCTTTACTGGTGATCTTTAATACTGATCTTCACTGGTGATCTTCACTGGTGATCTTTAATACTGATCTTTAATACTGATCTTTAATACTGATCTTCACTGGTGATCTTTAATAGAATAAAAGTCGAAGTCTGCACTATCCATTGGAAGTTGCATCGTTAAGTTGGGTCGTTCAAACGATTAGCTTGGTCGTTAGACCATTGTTTATGTTGGTTTATGTACACGTGATGTCTTGCTTGTCACCTTTGGCCTTCTTGGGTCAGATTAGGCACCATTCGATGCTTCACCGCCACCCCCTGCCTGAATTGTTTTACTTTAAGTCATCTCATTTTCATCCTGGCACTTTCCAGATCATGTAGGAAGATAGAGAATTCACCCCACAACACACAAAAAGTTGTTGCAAAATGTTGTTGGATCATTAAAGGTATTTGCTGATCTTACAGATCGTTTTTCAAGGCCATTCCATTATCCCACAGATCATTCCACCACCAGTAAATGACTTTAATGATCCAACAGCATTTTGCTTGTTGTGGGGTGTATTTTCTGTCTTCTTTCTACATGATCTGCCAAGTGTCAGGACGAAAATTAAGTGAATTAAATTAAGATATATCATTCATGCAGTCAAATGCACGCATTCATAAAGCATCCAACAGTGCCTAATCCGCCCCAAGAAGGTCAAAGGTGATGAGCAAGACCGACATGAACGAAGGTCTAACGACAGGTCCAAGCTAATCTGTAATCTGTAATCTGTAATCTGCACACTGAAGCAGCAGTGAGAGCAGGTGTCTGGCATCTGCCCTTGTGCATACACTGGAGCAGCATCATCTGGCTGAGGTTTATTACAGACTTGCTTTGCATCCAGATACGATCTTAGAGATTTGTTAGAGATTTGAGTTTTGGTCCATTGAGTACTTTAGCACCATCCTTAGAGTCTGGCCTGCCCAAACTCTGATGGCTTTGACTATGTGCTTCTCATATCTTATACAGCGCTTGGTTAAATTTTCATATTGTCATGCGTCCTTCAGAATGTCAATTCATTTTCTATATACGCACACCTATGAAGGAATGACTATTTTCCAATTGTATTATCAATCATATCTTATATCATATCTTATATTATATCTCACATGTCATATCTCACATGTCATATCATATCTCATTTCTCCTATCATATTTCATCCCATATTTAATATGTCATACAATTTCCTCATATCATATATCATGTCTAATATGGCCAAACCAAGAGGGTTAGTTCAAGAAGGTGGAGAGCTAACAAGCCTTGCTAAGGTAACGCCAGAAGTGTCTGCAGCTAAGCTACAGATAACTGTAAGGATGTGGAAAACAACAAGCTTAGCTAGGAGAACTGTAAGAATGTCGAGGGCTCTGCTATTAGAAGCGTTACGTCTTTCTGAGGGCTGTGCTATTAGAACCGTTACATCTTTCCAAGGGCTCTGCTATTAGAAGTGTGACGTTGTTTTGAGGGCTGTGCTATTAGAAGCTTTACATCTCTCTGAGGGCTCTGCTATTAGAAGTGTGATGTTGTTTTGAGGGCTGTGCTATTAGAAGCTATACATCTTTCCAAGGGCTCTGCTATTAGAAGTGTGATGTTGTTTTGAGGTTTGTGCTATTAGAAGCTTTATGTCTCTCTGAGGGCTCTGCTATTAGAAGTGTGACGTTGTTTTGAGGGCTGTGCTATTAGAAGCTATACATCTTTCCAAGGGCTCTGCTACTAGAAGTGTGACGTTGTTTTGAGGGCTGTGCTATTAGAAGCTTTATGTCTCTCTGAGGGCTCTGCTATTAGAAGTGTGACGTTGTTTTGAGGTTTGTGCTATTAGAAGCTATACGTCTGGATTTAGCGAGGCTTGGCACTAATCCACATTCCTCTGGTCTTATGGAGGTGAGATTTTGACCAGTCATTTCAACCATGCACACACACACACACACACACACACACACACACATGTGACAAAAAGACAAGAGGAGTAGAGGAGAAGGTAGGCTGAGTGTGTGTGTGTGTGTGTCGGGGGGTGTGTGTGTAAGTGTGTGTGTGTGTTTGGGAAGGTAAACCATAACCCCCCCAAAGATGCTCCTGGTAAGTATGAGTGTGTGTGTCTGAGAGTGTGAGTGTGACTGTGTGTGTGTGTGTGGGTGTGGGTGAGTGTGAGTGTGTGTTTTGGGAGGTGAAAAGGTGCTCCTGGTAGGTGTGTGTGTGTGTGTGTGTGTGTGTGTGTGTGAGTGAGTGTGACTGTGTGTGTGTGTGTGTGTGTGTGTGTGTGTGTGTGTGTTTTGGGAGGTGAAAAGGTGCT
>CM059282.1:31067375-31072375 GCA_030347295.1 Setipinna tenuifilis | reverse complement strand
CACACACAGACACACAGACACACACACACACTGGTGGTCAGCACATGTGATGGACTGATGTGTCAGTGGTGTGTGTGTGTGTGTGTGTATGTCTCAGTGGTGTGGAGGTGACGGACTAATGTGTGTGTGTGTGTATGTGTGTGTGTGTCTCAGTGGTGTGGAAGTGACGGACCGATGTGTGTGTGTGTGTGTTTGTGTGGGGTGTGTGATCTCTGATGTGTGTGTGTGTCTCAGTGGTGTGGAAGTGACGGACTGGTGTGTGTGTGTGTGTGTTTGTGTGGGGTGTGTGATCACTGATGTGTGTGTGTGTGTGTGTGTGTGTCTCAGTGGTGTGGAGGTGACGGACTAATGTGTGTGTGTGTGTGTGTGTGTCAGTGGTGTGGAGATGTTGGACTAATGTGTGTGTGTGTGTGTTTGTGTGGGGTGTGTGATCACTGATGTGTGTGTGTGTGTGTGTGTCTCAGTGGTGTGGAAGTGACGGACTGGTGTGTGTGTGTGTGTGTGTGTGTGTGTGTGTGTGTGTGTGTGTGTGTCAGTGGTGTGGAGGTGACGGACTAATGTGTGTGTGTGTGTGTCTGTGTGTGTGTCAGTGGTGTGGAGGTGACGGACTTCGGCCCGAGCTGGCGCAGTGGCGTGGCCTTCCTCTCCCTCATCGCCTCGCTGCGACCGGAACTCGTCACCATGGATACAGTCTGGGGGCGGGGCCACCGGGAGAACCTGGAGGAGGCCTTCTCATTGGCCGAGAGGGAGATGGGAATCCCACGCCTACTCGACCCTGAAGGTGCAGAACAGGAGTGACCAGCTCACTGACCAGCTCACTGACCAGCTGACCATAAAGCGTAAACCAGCACAGTCAGGAGTGACCAGCTCACTGACCAGCTCACTGACCAGCTGGCCTAGCGTAAAGCAGTACAGTCAGGAGTGACCAGCTGGCCTAGCGTAAAGCATCACAGTCAGGAGTGACCAGCTGGCCTAGCGTAAAGCAGTACAGCCAGGAGTGACTAGCTCACTGACCAGCTGACCTAGCATAAACCAGCACAGCCAGGAGTGACTAGCTGAGTGACTAGGTGACCCAGCGTAAAGCAGTACAGCCAGGAGTGACCAGCTCACTGACCAGCTCACTGACCAGCTGACCTAGCATAAAGCATCACAGTCAGGAGTGACCAGCAGATTTCGATTAAACCGTCTAGCCAGAGTAACCGTCCCTAACCCCTGACCCTATCGTTAACCCCTGACCCTGTCCCTAACCCCGGACCCTGTTGTTGACCCCTGCCCCTTTACATTACATTACATTACACTTAGCAGACGCTTTTATCCAAAGTGACTTGCAAAAGGACTCTATCCCTAACCCCTGACCTCATCCCTAACCCCTGACCCAGGCCTTAGTCCTCCGACTTCATGACACTTTGTGATATCAGGAATATGTACACACTAGAAACAGCCATCTTTTTCCCCTGAGCTAACCCTAACCCTAACCCATAACCCATGCCCCTTGCTCCTATCCCTAACCTCAGTCTCTTGCTGCTGTGCTGCAGATGTGGATGTGGATCGTCCAGACGAGAGGTCCATCATGACCTATGTTGCCCAGTTCCTGAGGCAGCGGCCTGACACCAACGCAGCCCAGCAGGCAGAGGTTAGTCTTTACCCAGCATGCATTGCAGAGGTTAGTCTTCACCCAACATGCATTGCAGAGGTTAATCTTCCTGATAGGATGAGTCTGTACCCAGCATGCATTGCAGGGATTAGTCTACCTGATATGATGAGTCTGTACCTAGCATGAGGAGGTTAGCCTTAAAGGAGAAATTAACTTTGGTAGGTTATAACATGATAACGAGCTGGTATGTTTGCTGAGGAGAAAAACTACGCTACCCTGTTGCACTCCACTGGAGGCACTGAGACCTGTGTAAGTGTGCAGGTAATTTATTAAAAAGACTGTTTTTCCTCGCTGTAGATTGCCATGCCGCCATTTTCAGCAGTACCTCTCTTGCCTGGTGACACTTATTCCCTTATGTCCATGTCGATATTTCTTGTACTGTCTTTTGCTTTTATGCAGCTGTACTGGTAAATATCTGTCCCTTTTAACACCTTTTGTTCTCTCTTTGTCTCTGTCATGCCTGACAGTTTGGTGACATTGAGGGAGCGTTAGAGGTATGTCATGTTTGCACATTCATGCTGATTGGTTCATCTGAGGTGTATTCTATATCTCTGACACAAATGGAATGAGATAATCTAGATCGCCGTTTCTAGAGGGATCTAGAAGAGGGTTAATGTAGAGGCAATAATGTGGATCTCTGTGTGGAGGGATCTAGTGTTAGTGTTAATGTAGCAATGATGTGCATCTCTGTCTAGAGGGATCTAGTGTTAGTGTTAATGTGATGATGATGGTTCTCTGTCTAGAGGGAACTAGTGTTAGTGGTAATGTGATAATGATGTGGTTCTCTGTCTAGGGGGATCTAGTGTTAGTGTTAATGTGATGATGATGGTTCTCTGTCTAGAGGGATCTAGTGTTAGTGGTAATGTGATGATGATGGTTCTCTGTCTAGAGGGATCAGCGCAGAAGGCTGAGAGAGCTGAAGGTCTGGCTGGAGCAGCTAGACGAAGACTCCGCCCACTCACAGGCCACGAATGGCAGTTTCAGTGGGCAGTACCAGGTGAGGTAGGGGGCGTGGCTAGAACTTGGGGGAGGGGCCTGAGATAGAACATGGGACACACGTCCACAGAACAGAGCAACAGGTGTGTGGTTAGAGTAGCAGTGATGACTTACCGCTCATCAGTAAACTTGAGTCCTGAGCTAAAAGCAGTGGATTAAGCTCTGTTACCTTCCTAATTATATGTAACAGTAGCCTCCTTTGAGTTACAAACCCGTCTGTGTGTATCTCTCCTGCATAGGCCAATGAGAACTGCTACAGTGAAGTCGAACAAAAATCTTTAACGTGACTGAGCTCGCACCTTCCCGGTCTTCCTAGCAGATGACAGACAGGTCATGTATTGTGTGTGGGGGACAAGGAAGGGGGGCTGTAGTGGGGTGCATGACAGTTCAAGTCATTTTTATTTTAATAACAACAGAGTTGCCCCAAAGTGTTTCACAACACAAGTATGAAAAATAAGACAGCAAAACCAAAGCAAAACCGAGTTTTCCAGTCATATGACATGGTCACATTTTGCTGACATCCTAAAACCTTTCGAGCCAGTCTAACAGAAATTCTAACCATCATGCATCACTTTCAGCCCAGAATGTACCCCTGACTCCAAACAAACGTTTTTATCAAGTCGACCCACTATCATGCTATAGGGTGGCTGGTCCCAAACTCTGGAACTCCCTTCCACTTGCACTGCATCAACGCACTCCACTCTCCACCTTCAAAGCTAGGCTCAAAACCTCTTCACCCTGGCTTTTCTAACACAGTGCTGACTGTTAGGTGATTTTCTTACTTTGATTGATATTTGTCTTGTCTCATGCTTTATTGTTTGTATATGATTTTCGTGGTGGTGTTTGGTGTGTGTATGTTGTAGTCTGTCTTTGCTACTATTTTAATTACTGTACAGTGCCCTTGGGTACTGTAAAAAGCAATTTAAATAAAACCTATAACCTATAACCTATAATTTATCTATAAAATATTTATTTTATGATCTGTAAGACTGTTTGCCCTGTTTGCTCCCTGGCCTCCTCCAGTCCTTCAAGCACTTCCAGGCTCAGTGTGAGGCAAACAGGAAGCTGGTGCTCCTGTCTCTGCAGTCCAAGCGGACGGATGGACAGCTCACTGGAGACCAGGCTCAGCTCCAGCAGGCTTGGGAGACGCTGGCCAATAGGGTGAGGGGCTTGGGAGACGCTGGCCAATAGGGTGAGGGGCTTGGGAGACGCTGGCCAACAGGGTGAGGGGCTTGGGAGATGCTGGCCAATGGGGTGAGGGGCTTGGGAGATGCTGGCCAATAGGGTGAGGGGCTTGGGAGATGCTGGCCAATAGGGTGAGGGAGGACACCGTGTACCCCATAGCATGAGGAGCTTGAGTGTCCAATAGTATGACTCTGGAAGGAGGGTGTTCAACACCCCTGACAGGGTCCCTAATGCAGCTGGTCAGCTAAGCTAAGGTAAGCTAATCTAACTCTGGTCTGTGGGTAGTGTGCTGCTAATACAGCTGGTCAGCTAAGCTAAGCTAAGCTAAGCTAACTCTGGTCTGTGGGTAGTGTGCTGCTAATACAGCTGGTCAGCTAAGCTAAGCTAAGCTAACTCTGGTCTGTGGGTAGTCGCTGCAGGACTAGTGCTGCCAGTGCAGCTAGTCCGCTAAGATATGCTAGGCTAACTGCAGTCTGTCCTGAATGAGTTTTTCTACTGGTTCCTAACACAGCTAGTTGGCTTAGCTAAGCTAACGCTGGTCTGTCCACCATTAGCAGCAGTACTATAGGATAAGTCTTTAAAATTATAATTCGTTCTCCCAAATAGTAGTAGCTTAAAATAAGTTTTGTTGTCAGAAAGGCTTGATTCTCTTCTCACAAAGCTTACTCTGGTCTGTCCACCATCTACTGGGTCACTAATGCAGCTAACCAGCTAAGCTAAACTAGGCTAAATAGGCTCTGTTCACCATTAGCATCAGTACTGTGCTCTAATGCAGCTAGCCAGCTAAGCTATGCTAGGTTAACTCTAGCCTGTCTGAGTTGTGCTGCGCTGTGATGCAGCTAGCCAGCTATGCTATGTTAGGCTAACTCTAGCCTGTCCGAGTTGCGCTGCGCTCTGATGCAGCTGGCTAGCTAAGCTATGCTAGGCTAACTCTAGTCTGTCTGAGCTAGCTAGGCTAGGCTAACTGTGGATTCTCCTCCTTAGCTGCAGGACTGGCAGCAGCAGCTGGAGCAGGCGTTGCCGGGGGCGATGGCAGCGGTGGGGGCGTGGCTACAGCAAGCAGAGGAGGCCATAAATACCCAGAATCCCCAGCAGCAGGAACACGAACACACAGCACAACTACTAGCCAACGCACTCCAAAAGCACCAGGTACACACACACACAC
>CM059282.1:31053873-31056373 GCA_030347295.1 Setipinna tenuifilis | reverse complement strand
TTGGTTACCTAAAACCAAAAAATAGTGTACATTTCAGAATTATACAGAAAAGGCCTTTTTCAGGGAACACAAAGCTGGTTACCTGATCAGCAGCAATGAAGGTTAAATCAGCCTTGACAGCTAGTGCTACTAATTCCTACAGGTGTTCCAACTTTTCTTGATTACTTACAACACCCAATGTTGGTATAAAAGCAGTCTTGAAACACACACTGTGGTACCAGACCCTCAGGAGCATCAGGTGAACAGTATTGCACTGCAGAAAGTAGTGTAATGCTACAGAAATGGCAAGAAAGAGAGAGCCATTGGGAGAGAGACAGACCATCATAACACTTAAAAGAGTTAGTCTTTCCTACAGGACAATTGCAAAAGAAAGTCAAGGTGTCAGTGAGTAGAGTTTTCTTCACCATCAAAAGACACTCAAAAACTGGGGGAAACTGACAGGAAGTGGTCTGACAGACCCAAAGCCACAACTGAATTAGAGAACATGTCTCTAAGAGTTAACAAAGTGTGTGATACGCAGCTCACAGGAGAACAACTTCAAGCAACCAACATGGCTACCACAGCATTCTGCAGCACCATGCAATCCTCTGGTATGCACCTAGTTGGTCAGAGGTTCACCCTACAGCAAGAAAATGACCCAAAACACCAGTCCAAACTATGCCAAAACTACCTCAGGAAAAAAGAACAAGATGGTAAGCTTGAAAACATGGAGTGGCCATATAGTGCAATGACACAATAAACTGAATTTTCAGTAAAAAACTGGAAAAGTGTGTTCTTAAACTTTTGACTGGTAGTGTATGTTTAAAAAAAACAAAAACAAAATAGTTTTGTTTATGCTATTAGAAATGTATACAACATGGTTCTCATGTTAGTTTGGTTTTCTGTGCAAATAATAATAATATTTAAGCCACTGACTGGGCAGGTGGATGCAGGGCCGTCGGCAGGTTTGTGTTTTTGCATTTGTGTGATAAATTTGGCCTCCATTTGGCCTGCAGTCTAACCCTATGCCAGTAGTCCTTTTTCCATCAGATTCTGTAGCGAATTAAAAGTTATATCGCATTATTTTGTAGCGATATAACCGTTTTTCCATCACATGTATCGCACTAACTTCTTGTTGCGCATCACAATAAAGGGAATCATATTGTAGGTAATAGCCTACATACATCACCTGTGGTTACGATGCCCAAACGCCTCGCCTTGGCATCATCAGTTAGATCGGACTACACAGCTATTCTGTGCATTATAGGGACTGACTGGTAATAGGGGTCATTTGTTTAATGTCTCTGACCAACACTCTGAAGCCACTGTCTTTTACCTTATTTATTTTACCTCATCTATTGCACTGACTGGTAAGCACTTTCAATTTCGTTGCACTTGTGACAATGACAATAAAGACATATTCTATGAAAATAACATACACTCAAACTGCTTATTTATCTAAGATTTAAATGAACTCAAACTGTTTATTTATCTGGACATTAAAAATAATCTGAAATTATTCTTATTTGAGGAAACCTACAAAATGTTGACTAAATGTCCGGCATCTTTAACTGTTCGCCAGCACATCCCAGCGCACGCGGAGCCACAGTCTAAGAGGCAAGTTTGTTATGGGAAACCGACAACCGCAGCCAGCAACCGAAAATGCAAATATGGGGCTTGTTTCACTAACGTCTCGGCGTTATCTGTGTGTGGATGGGGGTGGGGGTGGAGACCAGACCATGGGCTATTTTTCATCCAAATCGGTTTATGTTTAACTTGCTCTAACGGGAGATTAAATGAATTACCATACAATAGAATACAACGCCCCCCATAAGGTCCCCGCGTTTTGTAATGAATCACACCGCGAAGAACAATTCAGTTGAGCCGGGGACGCGTTTGGCGGTAGACGACTGAGGGAGTAGTTGTTCAGGCGGTCCGTCTAGTGGCTTTTACAACTGCTGTTTTAAGTGCTTTTAGACAGTCATGTGATTGTAACGTAACCCAACCGGAAAACACCGACGACCATCGCCGCCAATGCTGCGTTTGAGAGGAACAGAGCAGCTGCGAGACCCAACGGATAAGTCCCCCGGTAACAAACAACAACACGGCAAAGTCACGCACAGACGCCGCGTAGCGAGGTAAGGGCGCAGATTTTCTTTGCTTCTAGACCCCGGCGTAAACATGAGGGCTTTATGTGCGCCGGAGACGACCGTATCGCTCTGAAGTTTGAGACGGTTACTCGGCAGGTGACCACCCCTTCCCCCCGTGTGTGTGTGTCCATTTCATGAGACACCGTTTATTTTCGCTTCACGTCGCTCGCGCTGCACTCGGAAGGGCAGACCCGAGCCTCCCTCGGCGTTCAGGCAGGCAGCGAGCACACACACACACACACGCGCCTCTCAAACCCACGGGTGTGTGTGTGGAGCCCTTAGCTGCGGGTCAGATGGACATTTTAGTGATCGCCAGCGCGTTATGTCTCTTTCTCGGTGTGTGTTATTTGTCAGGGAAGGGTGAAGGGTAG
>CM059282.1:31038873-31046373 GCA_030347295.1 Setipinna tenuifilis | reverse complement strand
CAGCAGCATCAGCAGCAGCCCCCCCCCTACCGCTGCACCCTGTGTGACGCCCCCTTCTCCAGCCCTCAGCAGGTGCTCAAACACCTGTGCTTCACCCAGCCCCCCCTGGTTGGCCCGGCAACCACCGCCCCCGACGCCCAGCCCAGCCCTGGCTCCGCCCCCGGGAGAGACGAGGGCTCCGATTCGTCCAGTGGCAGCGGTGGGGGCGGGACTCTGAGCCAGACCATCAAAACGGAGGAAGTGCTGACGGACTAGAGGAACTCCGCCTCCAGAAACACAAATCCGCTCCGTGTTTTACCTGTCTGTCTTTCTGCGACTAGAGGAACTCCGCTCCGCTGTGAACACAAATCTGCTCCGTGTTTTACCGGTCTGTCTTTCTGCGACTAGAGGAACTCCGCTCCGCTGTGAACACAGATCCGCTCCATGTTGTGTTTGTCTCTGCTGTTAGTGAACTAAATTATGGTCAGTAGTGGAAGCTAAGCTAAACCTGTAGAAAAGATGAACATTATAAGATGTGCGTGTGTGGAGCGGGGATGTTCTTTATGTCCTACTGAACGTCATATTTTTATGTTTTTTTTTATGTTTTTCTAAGGTTTTTAATGTTTTGTGTTTGTAAGTTATGCACTCATGAATAGCAGAACCAGGGAAGCTGAATTAGAAGCCAATTTCTGCCTAAACCAATCAGAGAGCTCCTTTCTCTGAACGGACACATGCCTAAACCAATCAGCGAGCTCCTCCTGTGCACAGACGGATGCCTAAACCAATCAGCGAGCTCCTTTCTCTGAACGGACAGATGCCTAAACCAATCAGCAAGCTCCTCCTGTGCACAGGAAGATGCTCTGTGTGTAAAGCAAGGGCAGCTCGAGTGTGTGTGTGTGTGTGTGGAGCGGTCCATAGTATGTGTGTGTTGGGACTGTTCAAGTGTGTGTGTGTGTGTGTTTAAGGACTGGTCTATAGTATGTGTGTGTTAGGGTAGCTCAAGTGTGTGAGTGGTGTGTGTGTGTGTGTGTGTGTGTGTGTATTTGAGGGCAGGTCTACATTATGTGTGTTTGAGGTCTAGCGTGTGTGTGTGTGTGTGTGTGTGTGTGTGTGTGTGAGAGAGAAACACCGAGGCTGTGGCTTGAGGTTCCTGATGTCTTGAGGGACAGTTAGAAAGACAGGAAGCTGAGGGGCCGGGGGAGGGAGCAGGCACACACACACACACACACACACACACACACACACACACAGTTAGAGACACAGGAAGCTGAGGGGCGGGGGAGGGACGAGACAGGAAGTTGAGGGGCAGGGAGTTGAGAAGGAGGAAGTTGGGAGGAGACGTTAAACCGACAGCACGCCGCTTACACACACACACTAATCTAACCCCCCCCCCCCCCCCCCCCCCCCCCACACACACACACACACACACACACACACTAACCTAACCCCCCCTCCCCACACACACACACACACACACACACACTAATCTACCCCCCCCCCAGCCCCACACACACACACACACACACACACAGCCCAACCAACCAACCTACGCCCCCTCCCCCAAACACACACGTCAACCTAACCCAATGTTATACCCCCCCCCTCCCACACACACATACACACACACACACACACACACACACCAACCAACCTAACCACCCTTCCACCCCAGCCACCCCCCCTCCCCCTTCACACACACACACACACACACACACAGACATTGTTTCTTCATGGAGTGGGCCTCCGTTACTGCCTGACAGACAGCCAATAGGGTTCTTGAGACCAGAGCTGAAAGGAAGTGTCTGCGTGCTAATTGGCTCATTCCGCTGTCACTCGTGGGTTGTGGTGTCTGCCCAAATACAGCACAAATTGGTTTCTAAATCCAGAACATGGAACAGTCCTTCACTCCGTACATACTGAGTGAAGAACTTAGCCCAATAATATGTCATACACACTGATTAGTTTGAGTAGTTTAGCAGTTAGCCCGCTAAATACGGCCCATGAGTAAATACATAACACGTCATGCTGATTAGCTAATGCTAACTCATGTAATACATCATGTTGAGTAGCTACGTCATTTAGCTACGTTAGCTCATGTACATTATTAAGTACATCATGCTAATTAGCTAACGTTAGCTTGTTTAATACATCATGCTAAGTAGCTAATGTTAGCTTACTAATGCATCATGCTAATTTAGCTAACGTTAGCTTATTAAAACATGCTGATTTAGCTAACGTTAGCTTACTAATGCATCATGCTGAGTAGCCACATGGTTCATGCTGAGTGGGGAACAGGGAACGTGCAGTAAGATGGAGCGTACTGCGAGAAGGGAGAGGACCCAGAACAGTGGAGAGGCCTCAGTGACATAATATTGAAAGAGTTCAAAAGCCAATAAATGACAACCCCCCCCCCCCAGGAGGCAGCAAGTGGGCTCTTTAATGGACTCACGATCACACAGATCCAGTATTTATTTATGTCAGTAGAGCAGCAAGTTTGGAAAAGGTCATTGGATGGGGTTACGTGTGTGTGTTTGTCAGGTGTGTGTGTGTGTTTGTCAGGTGCGTGTGTGTGCCAATGTCTGTGTGTGTGTGTGTGTGTGTGTGTGTGTGTGTGTGTGTGTGTGTGTGTGTGTGGGTGTGTGTGTGTTTGTGTTTGTGTTTGTCAGGCATGTGTGTGTGTGTGTGTGTGTGTGTCAGGTGTGTGTGTGTTTGTCAGGCATGTGTGTGTGTGCCAATGTCTGTGTGAGTCTCACTGCTGTGGGGGGATGGGCAGGCCCGGGTTAGCTGCCATGGCTAGCCACCGTGACTACTGTAGGCTACATGGGCTAGTTAGGGCTAGCCTGAGTTAGCTGCCATGGCTAGCCACCGTAACTACTGTAGGCTACATGGGCTAGTTAGGGCTAGCCTGAGTTACCCGCTACCACTAGCCACCGTAACTACTGTAGGCTACATGGGCTAGTTAGGGCTAGCCCGGGTTAGCTGCCATGGCTAGCCACCGTGACTACTGTAGGCTACATGGGCTAGTTAGGGCTAGCCCGGGTTAGCTGCCATGGCTAGCCACCGTGACTACTGTAGGCTACATGGGCTAGTTAGGGCTAGCCCGGGTTAGCTGCCATGGCTAGCCACCGTAACTACTGTAGGCTACATGGGCTAGGTAGGGCTAGCCCGGGTTAGCTGCCATGGCTAGCCACCGTAACTACTGTAGGCTACATGGGCTAGGTAGGGCTAGCCTGAGTTAGCCGCTATCGTTAGCCACCATGGCAGTAGTACTGTAGGTGGATAGGCTAGTCAGGGGTAGGGTTACCCTGCGTTAGCTGCTACGGCTAACCACCATGATTACTGTAGAGTTAGCATGAGTTCACTGCTATGGTTAGCCACCATGGCTAATGTAGGTGGATAGGCTAGTCCGGGTTAGCATGAGTTAACTATAGGTGGATAGGCTATTCCGGGTTAGCTGCTATGGCTAGTCAGGGGTAGGGTTAGCCTGAGTTAGCCCGTGTGGTTAGCCATCATTGTTCGTCTTACTCAACTGGAAACACAAAATTCAGAAACAAAATGAAAACAATGAGTTTGTTGTTGTTGTTGTTGTGTTTAGGTAAACCTGTTTACAGCTGTGCCATTATTGTTTTGATTTGTGCTGTTACATTTGATCACACTGTTACTGATGTGACTCCTGCTGGGAGGCTGGGAGGAGAGTATTGACCTCCATGCTGAGTGGAATTATATTGCCTGAATATGTTTTTGAAGCCCTTATTTCTGTTTTATACCTTTCTAATTTTATATACATTGCTATATTTACAAAGAATATTTTATATTACAAAGGTTGTACATTGCTACTTGCATTTAATGTAGAAAGTAATTGGTTTGCTGGCTAACTAGAATTCCTTGCGGTGTCCTTTGTTTGTTTGTTTGTTTGTTTGTTTGTGTTGTAAACAAGCTCAAGCCCAGACTGCTCCTCTGCTTTAGGGTAGTGAAGGGGGAGGGGCATTGTGATGTGGGCGGGGTCAACAAGGGAGGGGCACTGGGTTGTGGGTGGGGTCAATGGGGGAGGGGTATTAGGGTGTGGGAGTGGCTAATGAGGGAGGGGCATCGGGTTGTGGGAGGGGTTAATGGAGGGCATCGTGTGGTGGGGGGGTAATGGGGGGTGTTGGTGGTGGTGGGGGGGTAATGGGTGGGTCATCAGGGTCATCATTAGACTGGTCATCAGTGAGGTCTGGGATAGACTGATTTAGACTGGTTTAGCTGGTCTTCAGTGAGGTCTGGGATAGACTGGGATAGACTGGTCATCAGTGAGGTCTGGGATAGACTGATTTAGACTGGTTTAGCTGGCCATCAGTGAGGTCTGGGATAGACTGGTTTAGACTGGTTTAGCTGGCCATCAGTGAGGTCTGGGATAGACTGGTTTAGACTGGTCATCAGTGAGGTCTGGGATAGACTGGTTTAGACTGGTTTAGCTTTGATCAGTATTATTGACCAGTGCTGATGTTATTGACCAGTGCTGATGTTATTGACCGGGGGGTCAGGGGTGGGCGGGGGTTAAGGGGGTTAGGGGGGGGCTAGGGGGTGGGGTCAGGGGTGGGGGTCAGGTGTCGACTGTGATCTCGAGGTGCTCAGGAACAGGCTAATCTATGAGGCGGCTTTTCTATGATGATATTTTACATGAAGAATAAACATGTTTTTCAGGAGCATGCCTCTCTGTGTGCTGCTTGGACACAATAACTGCCCAGAAACCAAACACACACACACACACACACACACACACACACACACACACACACACGCATACACACACACACTCACGTTGGCTTTACAGTGTGAGCTGTATCTGCCTGAATATGAATCTCTAGTTCTATTACACACACACACGCACACACACACACACACACACACACACACTGGCTTTACAGTGTGAGATGTATCTGCCTGAGTATGAATCTCTAGTTCTATTACAGTATAAATATTTAAGCTCATTTTGTCAAAGCACCAGTTAATGCAACCATACACTCAATAGAACCCCCCAGGTCTGTTGCAAAATTATATATATATAATATGCTTCTTGCAAAACCATACACTTATTTACAAAAATGCAATTTTGGTGCCAAATCACACACATGATTCATATGATCTATTTGTGTTTGAGTGCATCCTCAGCAGCTGTCCCAGCTTCCCCAGTGCATGTAGCGGCTTCAGCAGCTTTCGCCACTCACACACACATATACACACATACACACACACACACACACACACACACACACACACACATACGCATACACTCATTTTAGCTGCACAGTTTTCTCATCAAAGTCAAAGTCAACTTTATTGTCAGTTTCTTCATATGCACAAGTCATATAAGGAAATTGAAATGTCGTTTCTCTTTATCCCATGCAAAGACATAGACATATAGACATAGACATAGACAAGTAGGAGTAATAATAATAATAATAATAATAAGTGATGAAGTTATAATAACAATTGAAAAGGTAAGGGTAATATTTCATTCATATTTCACTCATGTTGAGTTTGAAATGTTTCTGTTGACACTGCGTCAGGGCCTCTTGCTGTATTTTTGTAAAAAAAAAAAAAAAAACTGCTTAGCAAAATCTACCGTAAAAGACATTGTTAAACGACAAATCTACGCACAACATCAAATACATTGTTTATTCCCAGCCAGGGTCATGTTGAGAACTGAGAATTATAATAATAATAACAATAATAATAATAATAATTATTATTATTATTATCTTATTTTAAGCACCTTTCAAAACGGCCAAAGACAATATGCAAAGATCATAACCTCAAACTCCTGTAGGTCAGTTATGCAGTAAATATATTTGGCACTCTATGTCATGTTTTATAATTCAATCTATCTGTCTATCTATCTATCTGTCTGTCTGTCTGTCTGTCTGTCTGTTATACCCAGCCAGGCCTGCCAGCCATGTATTCTCTCTACCGCCAGAAGAGGGCGCCAGCGGGCCTTGGTGTTGTATCAGTAGCAGGCAGGCGAATCATCTGACTGCAGCGACATGAGAAGAGAGCGCTGCCGAAGTCAGTTATAAGTTGGTGTTGCGGCTTATAAACGCCTAAAGTCCAGAGCCTGCTGATCTGCTACTTCTACACATTGTGAAACGTGTCGGAGACAGACGGGGTCCATCCCATCTGTGTAATGATAATCAATACAATTGTATTTCATTTAGACGGACGTGGGTGTTTGTCTTCCTGGTCGCTTGGCGGCGCTGTAGGAATTTGGTCAGAGGGTGCAAACATGGAGTCCTATCCAGTCTCGTTACAAGGGGTACCACAATCTCTCTCAGCTAAATTTGAAGGGTACGTTGATTTGTTTTGTTTTGCTTTAACGTCGTTATTACATCATTGTTCATCTATTGTGCCTTTGACACCCAAGCAGTGTTAGTCTACTGTAGTTTTCAGAGACACTGCGGGGCTGCCCAGCACTTGTTCGCCACCCGTAGCCAGTTAGCGAGAGCTTGCTATCCTAAGCGCATTATAAGTTTGCTGGTAAGACATGTAGGCTCCGAGCGGTCACTGCTGTCCGCTGTGATCACAGGAGCATCTAGGGTTAGGGCTGGGGTTGGGGTTGGGGTTGGGGTTGGGGTTACCATCTAATGTTGTTTTGGGACAGAGACGGAAAAGTGGTGCAAGGGGACGAGAAACAGCTGTCACGTGCATCACTGTCATTTGCTGATAATTTCCGGGTCTGTGCTGTGCTGATCTGTGCTATGTTGTGCTGTGCTAACTAACCAGTTAGCTGGAAAGCTTCTTAAATACTTAAGTTCTGTTGGCCGTGTTTAAGTCCACATGTCCATGTCCTATCTACATGTATGTCACAGAGCCCCCCGTATGTATGTCGGCATATCGCCATATGCCTGTGTCTATTAGCTCCTGTGTGTATGTCGGCATATCGCCATATGTATGTGTGTCTATAGGCTCCGGTGTTCATGTCATGTCCACAGTGTGTCCGTGTATGTCCTTATAACCACATGTTTTGGTGTCTGTGTGTCGCTAAACCCCTATGCCTGTGTGTGTGTGTGGTGTGTGTGTGTGAGTGTGGTGTGTATATATGTCACTAAGCCCCTATGCCTGGGTGTGTGTATATGTCAGTAAGCCAGCCTTATATCCTGATGTCTATGTACCGAGTGTCCCAGGCCCATACGTCTGTGTGTATATGTCTATATATCCCCATACCTGTGTGTGTATGTGTGTGTGTGTATGTGTGTGTGTCTATATATCCCTATACCCTTGTGTGTGTGTGTGTGTATGTGTGTGTGTGTGTGTCTATATATCCCCATACCCTTGTGTGTGTGTATGTCTGTATATCCCTATACCCTTGTGTGTGTGTGTGTGTGTATGTGTGTATGTCTATGTCTATATATCCCTATACCCTTGTGTGTGTGTGTGTGTGTGTGTGTATGTGTATGTGTGTGTGTGTGTATGTCTATATATCCCCATACCCTTGGGTGTGTATATGTGTGTTTATATGTCTGTATATCCCCATACCCTTGGGTG
>CM059282.1:31023873-31028873 GCA_030347295.1 Setipinna tenuifilis | reverse complement strand
GCTGGTGCGCTAGCGGGCTAGTTCAGGAGAGCTAGTGGGCTAGTTAAGTAGCACTAGCGCCAACCTACCTAACAGTATGATTCTAACGAAACGAAATTAAAAACGAACAAGAAAATTGTAATAAACCAAAACGGAAATAAGTGTGAGTATGATTTTATATACAGTGTAAGAAATGAAGTATTTTCGCTGAGGAAATGCTAACAAATTGGTTACTGCTTGTCTCACAACTTCGCATGCAATGCAACATCCGCGATGGGACTGAACTCCAGCAGCCAAGTGACAGTCTATGTATCAAAAACGCCAGCCAATCAAAACTGGATTCAGAGGTTCACCAATCAACACGGGGACTGCTTGAAGTCAACACCAGCAAAACTCCGCCCACCTTTACATTCACCACCAGAGACGCTCTGCGTCTGGGGGTGGGAGGAAAAATGGCATTTCTCCAATGACCATCCAGTTTCCATGCATAGAACATTAGGGGTCCGTGCTGGCCCATTGAAGTGCATTGACGCTGGACGTCTATGAGGAAAATGCGTTGGCCATAGGCCATGAGAACAAAGTGGAATGCTAAGTTAACAACACCAACTCAGTTGATTTGTGATAATTAGCCTATTATTAACAAACTGGTGTTTGAAATGAACATGTTTTAAGGCATTTCGTTTTGTTTTTTTACATTTTAGGGGAAGCAGAGCTTCCCTTGCAGTCTTAGAGAAATCTCCTTTGCAACAATTGTATATTCCACTTGTTTTTCACACTTCTCACACTTATCTCTATGCAGTGTGCACTTCCAAAACTCCATCAGTTAACATGTTCAAAATGCACTTCAACTGCAGTACTAAAACACTTCAACTGCAGTAACAAAACCAAAATGCATGTAAAATACGGTAGGCCTATATTTCACATAAATGAACATTCATTGTACAAATGTTGTGTGGAAATTAAGCAGCACACTGTAATGCTGATTGTTGAGGCTGTAGTTTTTAGTAGCTTAGATCATGATGTAGGGAGGCATGGGAAGCAAATTATGTCCCCACCAATATCAAAACCATTACTACGCCCTTGCCTCTGACTATGTCACAGACTCAGATTCACAGACTCAAAGTGTTCATGCACGTCAACATGCACAAAACAGCCTGCATTCACATTTGTTACGTCATAAACACAAAAAATGGATGGTGTGTGTGGGTGTGTGTGTTGTAACTTAAGGTAAGGTTGGTTGGTGTGTGTGGTGTAACTCTCATGGTGTGGATGGTGTTTGGGTGTAGGTGGTCTAACTTAGGCTAGGGTTGGTGTGGATGGTGTGTGTGTGTGTGTGTATGTATGTGTAGTTTGCATGTGTGTGTGTGTATGTGTGTATGGTTCGAGTGTGCATGTGTGTGTGTAGGTGCAGTGTACATGTGGTGGGTGTGTGTATGTGTAGTTTTCATGTGGTGTGCGTGTGTGTGTGTGTGTATGGTTAGCGTGTGCATGTGCTGTGTGTGTGTGTGTGTGTGTGTGTGTGTGGTTCGCTTGTGCATGTGTGTATGAGTGTATATGCAGTGTACATGTGGTGTGCATGTGGTTGGTGTGTGTGTGTGTGTGTGTGTGTGTGGTGTATGTGCATATTGTGTGTGTGTGTGTGTGTGTGTTGGCAGTGGGGCCTGTGTGTGACCTGCTGGTGTTTGTCTGGTTACTTTGACCTCCTCATCCAGCTCACTGCTACACACACACACACACACACACACACACACACACTGCTATCGATCCACTCTAATCTGCTCATCGCTACGGTGATAGCTGGGGGGGGGGGGGTGGAGAGGGAGAGAGAGAGACAGGGGGAGAGTGAGAGAGAGAGGGAGGGAGGGAGAGAGGGAGATGAAGAGGTTGAGGGAGGTAGGGAGACAGAGAAAGAGAGGTAGAGAGAGAGAGGGGAGAGAGAAAGAGAGGCAGAGGGAGGTAGTGAGTGAGAGAGAGAGAGAGAGAGAGTGAAAGAGGGAAAGAGGGAGGGGAAGGGGGGCAGGGAGAGAGAGAGAGAGAGAGAGAGAGAGTGAAAGAGGGAGGCGGTAAAGAGGGGAGAGAGAGAGAGAGAGAGAGAGAGGGGAAGGGGGGTAGTGAGAGAGAGAGAGAGAAAGAGGGAGGGAAAGAGGGAGGCGGTAAAGAGGAGAGCAGAGGGAGGCTTTAGTCAGACAACAGACGACATCAGAAGACATCATCATCATCATCTCCCCACAGGAGGCACATCCAGAACCCTCACTGCACCTGAACCAGAACCCTCACTGCACAGGAACCAGAACCCTTACTACAGCAGAACACTAACCTCACAACATCCGGAACCAGAACCCTCACCACAGCAGACTCAGAAGACTAGAACTCTCCTCAAAAGAACTCTGAGCACTAGAACTCTCCTCAAAAGAACTCTGGGCACTAGAACTCTCCTCAAAAGAACTCTGGGCACTAGAACTCTGGGCACTAGAACTCTGCGCACTAGAACTGTCACCTGCAGTCTCATCTCCTCAGCGTGCTGCCAACATTTGGGTGAGTGACATTTTCTGTCGGCCATTTTGTAGCCAAAATATTGTTGCTTTCTGAAGATATGAATGAGCTCTCTCTCCTCTGAAGATATGGGGGGAGTGGGGGGGGAGTGAGGGGGGGGGGGGGGGTGAGAGAGGGGGGGGGGTGAGGGGGGGTCAGAGAGGGAGGGAGGAGTGAGGGAGGGGAGTGGAGGGAGGAGTGAGGGCGGGGGGGGTGAGGGGGGGAGTGTTCCATTGGGGGGTGTGTGTGTGGGGGGGGGGGGGGGGGGGCCTGCACATGATCCAAAGAGGAGGGAAAAGGACCAGTGTAGACCTCAAATGTGTGTGTGTTTAAGGGAGAGCACACTGCTGGAGCAATATGTCCGATGTGTGTGTGTGTGTGTGTGTGTCTGGAGCAATACGTCTGAGGTGTGTGTGTGTGTGTGTGTGTGTCTGGAGCAATACGTCTGAGGTGTGTGTGTGTGTGTGTGTGTGTGTGTGTGTGTGTGTGTGTGTGTGTCAGCCTGTTGATTAGTTACGCTGATGTTTGGCAGACAGTCGCATGTGTGTGTGTAGATGGCTGGTTGGCGAAGAGATCGTAGACGCAGTCGTGTGTGTGTGTGTGTGTGTGTGTGTGTGTGTGTGTGTGTGTGTGTGTGTGTGTGTGTGTGTGTGTGTGTAGACGGCTGGTGATTGTAGAGGCAGTCACGTGTGTGCGTGTGTGTGTGTGTGTGTGTGTGTGTGTAGACGGCTGGTGATTGTAGAGGCAGTCACATGTGTGCGTGTGTGTGTGTGTGTGTAGACGGCTGGACGTCGTAGAGGCAGTGAAGTCGTGAGGAAGCTTTCGCCGTGGCAACGCCGTCAGACTCCGCCCCCATGTACCCCCCCGAGGAGCGCGCTCAGACAGCAGACCCTGACCACGCCCACACCTCGCATCCTGACCACGCCCACACCACACATCACTTCCTGGAGCCCGCCTACGAGGACTACAGCGACCCCGCCCCCCTCTACAGCTCCTCCCCCTCCTCTCAGCTCTACTCTGACTCCGCCCCCGACCCCTACGGCAGCCCCATGGTCTTCGTGCCCTCCAGCCCTCAACTGTCTCCCTTTCTGCCCCCCCCAGCACCCCTGCCCCCCCCCTCCACACACACACACACCCACCCAACCGCCTCGCCACAGGACCACTGCTACCTGGATACACACCACTACAGGTACGTCAGAGTGTGTGTGTGTGTGTGTGTGTGTCCGTCCATGTCCATTTCCATGTCAATGTCTGTGTCTCTGTGTATGTGTCTATATGTGTGTGTGTGTGTCCGTGTGAGTGTGTGTATGTGTCTATATGTGTGTGTGTGTGTCGCTGTGTGTGTGTCTGTGTCTATATATGTGTGTGTCTGTGTCTATGTGTCTATATATGTGTGTGTGTGTCAGTGTCAGTGTCAGTGTGTGTGTGTGTGTGTGTGTGTGTGTGTGTGTGTGTGTGTGTGTGTGTGTGTGAGTATATATTCTTTTTAGTAGAGGTCCTTGACTTTGTTGCAACATTCCTCTGATAGTGTGTTTTACTTTTTGGCAGCTTCTGATATGTGTGTGCTAGGCTTAGGGTTACTCTGTTTATCTGTGTGTGTGTGTGTGTGTGTGTGTGTGTGTGTGTGTGTGTGTGTGTGAGAGAGGGAGAGAGAGACAGGGCTGGTGATAGTTATGGCTTAGCTCTGGAGTGTGTGTGTGTGTGTGTGTGTGTGTGTGTGTGTGTGTGTGTGTGTGTGTGAGGGAGAAAGAGGGGGCTGGTGATAGTTATGGCGTAGTTGTGGAGTTTGTTGTTGTGAAAATGGAGGAATGTAAGTTAGGGAACCATTCTCAGCTTCAGTTCAGCACTTTATGTCATCGCCATGGAGATTTAATATCTCATGTCATCGCCATGGAGATGTAATATCTCATGTCACCAACGTAGAAATGTAATATCTTATGTCATCACCATGGAGATGTAATATTTAAGGATGGAGCCATTGTCAGCTTAAAGGGGAAATGCTGAACATTGTTATGTTAAAGCATGACAACAATTTGGTGTGTTTTGGTTTGTTAAAACATGATAATAAGTTGGTATGTTTCAGTGCGTAAAACATGAGAACGATTTGGAGTGTTTGCTGAGGAGCTGAGCCAAAGAGGCTCACAGAGGAGGTGATCAGGGCACAGAGGAGGTGATCAGGGCACAGAGGAGGTGATCAGGGCACAGAGGAGGCCTGAAGATGTCACTATTTTAAACCATATATAAGCTTGAAGCATCTCCACACTTCCTTGGTAGCATAACAAGCACCCTCACATTAAAAAAGAGCCATTGAGTTTGATGTCTGTGATGGATTTCTGGTATTCAGCTCTGTGTGTCTGTGATTTATCTCTGTGTCTGTGATTTGTGTCTGTGATTTGTGTCTGTGATTGATTTCTGTGATTCATGTCTGTGCCTGTGTCTGTGGTTGATGTCTGGCATTGATGTCTGTGATTGTTGTCTGTGTCTGTGAT
>CM059282.1:31016373-31018873 GCA_030347295.1 Setipinna tenuifilis | reverse complement strand
AGGAGAGAGGGAGAGAAAGAGAGGGAGGGAGAGAAAGAGAGGGAGAGGAAGAGAGAGAGAGGAGAGAGGGAGAGGAAGAGAGGGAGAAAAGGGAGAATGAGTAGTGATTTGCAGGTGCAGTGTGTACCCTCCTTCAACACACACCAGAGAGCAGAGAGAGATGGAGGAGCACACACACACACACTCACACACACACACACACACACACTCACACACACACACACACACACACACACACACACATAAACACACGCACACACACACACAAACACACAAACACACATAGACACAGACACACACACACACACACACACACACACACACAAACACACATAAACACACACATACATCATTACACACACCCTCCTGTCAAAAGACACCAGTATAAAGAGATGGAGGAGGGGGAGAGGTGTGGAGAGGGGGAAAGAGAGAAGCTAAGAGAGAGGGGGAGAGAGGTGTAGAGAAAGAGAGCGAGAGGGAGAGAGAGAGGGAGGGTAGCTGATGGAAGGAGAGATGGAGGGAGGGAAAGGGAGTATTGTGAAAGGTGGAAGAGAGATGGAGGGAGAGATGGAGGGAGAGATGGAGGGGGAGATGGAGGGGGAGATGGAGGGAGAGATGGAGGGAAAGATGAGTACTGTGAAAGTTTTAATGTGTAAATTGGGTGCAGAGAAGCCTGGAGAGGAGCAGCGTGTGTGTGTGTGTGTGTGTGTGTGTGTGTGTGAGTGTGTGTGTGTGTGTGTGTATGTAGAGAAGCCTGGTGAGGAGCAGCGTGTGTGTGTGTGTGTGTGTGTGTGTGTGTGTCTGTGAGTGTGTGTGTGTATGTAGAGAAGCCTGGAGAGGAGCAGCGTGTGTGTGTGTGTGTGTGTGTGTGTGTGTGTGTGTATGTAGAGAAGCCTGGTGAGGAGCAGCGTGTGGCATCGTCATGACGAGAGATGCTGCTCATTTGTATACAGTGGTAACCATGGCGATATCTGATGCTGAGTCTGTATGCATGAGTATCCATGACGATATGTCTACATTTGTGTAGAATTGTAACCATGGTGATATATGATGCTGTGTCTGTACATTTGTAAACATACTGTAGGGACATATGGTGCTGAATCTGGGCACAGTTGTAATAATGGTGGCATGTATTGATGTATCTGAGTGCATCTGTAACCATGGTGATGTGTGGTACTTTGCATCTGTAACCATGGTGATGTTCGGTGTTGTGTCTATACACAGTTGTAATGATGGTGGTATGTATTGCTGTATCTGAGTGCATCTGTAACCATGGTGATGTGTGGTGTTGTGTCTGAGTGCAGCTGTAACCATGGTGATGTGTGGTGCCAGTGGGAGGGTTCGGTGATGTGCATACCATCTTAGACCGTAGCAAAGACAACGTGAAGAGGAATGGAGAATTAGAACAAAGAGCAAAGAGAACACTTGAATACCCTTTGAACAGTTGTACCTTTTTATTTGTTAATAAACCTAAGTTACCGTTATTTTACGCCTCCTGGAAGTATTTGCACGAGTCGAGTGATCACACCGAACCTCAGATGTAATGGCCAAACAACAAGTCATTGGGACTGATAAAAACAACACGGTTTGGAACGTACAACCATGGTGATGTGTGGTGCTGTGTCTGTGCATCTGTAACCATGGGGATAAGTGATGTTGAGTCTGTGCATCGGTAACCATGGTGATGTGTGATGCTGCAGCTGCATATATGTGTGTGTGTGTGTGTGTGTGTGTGTGTGTGTGTGTGTGTGTGTGTGCAGGAGCGAGGGCCAGTGTGTGGAGGGCATGCAGGAGATCTTCGATATGCTGCTGGCCACCGTCGCTCGATTCCGCCGCCTCAAACTGACCGCTCAGGAGTTCGTCTGTCTCAAGGCCATCGTGCTGGTCAACGCAGGTAATCAGAGTGGTCAACACAGTAATGGGTAAGCGGTTAGGGCGTCGGACTTGTAGCCCAAAGGTTGCCGGTTCGACTCCTGACCCGCCAGGTTGGTGGGGAGAGTAATTAACCAGTTCTCTCCCCATCCTCCTCCATGACTGAGGTACCCTGAGCATGGTACCGTCCTGCCGCACTGCTCCCTTACTGTTGGGAGCTGCCCCCTTGCACGGGTGAAGCATAGTGTGCAGTGTGTGTGTGCTGTGTGTGTGTGTGCTGTGTCACAATGACAACTGGGAGTTGGGTGTTTCCCAGGTGGGCTTTCACAGGTCATCACAGTGGTGGGGGGGGGTCCCGTAGCCTGTTAAACCAGCACCCCCTAGTACTTTACTTCACTTTGTGATCAACGCAGGTAATCAGTGGTCAACGCAGGTAATCAGAGTGGTCAACGCTGCTGAACTCAGCTAATGAGACTGTTAAACTCAGGTAATTAGTGTTAAACTCAGGTAATTAGTGTTAAACTCAGGTGATGAGTGTTAAACTCAGGTGATGAGTGTTGGTGTGCTTCAAAGCCAGTGTCCTGCTCAATCAGAGTTTGTGTGCTTACCCTGCTTCTGCAGTGTGGTT
>CM059282.1:31006373-31011373 GCA_030347295.1 Setipinna tenuifilis | reverse complement strand
GACCATGGTACAAAATATAACTGCCTACATTTCAAATTCATGTACAAACCAAATAGAGTCTCTTTCTTAAATACTGCAAAAATAAAGACAAATCAGAACAATAAATAACTCTGTAGTGGCCATGCGGGCGGGGGTGGGGTGGGGGGGGTATCAGTGCTGGGGGGTCAGTTCTGTTAGAGGGTAACGGGGGGCAAGTGCATCACACGGCTCTCCTCGGCTTCCCCAACCTGTGTGCTGCTACGGGAAGCAGGGAGGGTCAAACTTGATGGGACAGTGTTGCTGATAGGGCGGAAGCAAACAGCAGCATAGTGTACAGGCTACTAATGCAGGTTAAACACGCCACCGCGGCTGCCCACACAACATCCTTCAAAAACCTTAAATAGTGTTTACAAGATAGATAGGTAGGTAGGTACAGGATAGGGCAGAATGATAGATAGGTAGGTAGAGGATATGGCAGAATGATAGATAGGTCGCGAGGGTAGACACATGGATGGATAGATTAGGGAGAGGGTAGACACATGGATGGGAAGATTAGGGAGAGGGTAGACACATGGATGGATAGATTAGGGAGAGGTGGTTGAAAGGATGTCCCTCCTTTACACCCTTTAGGGGAGGGGTGTGGCTTCATGTGGCTGTGGGCGGGGCTTGGGTGGAGTGGGTGGGGCTTATATGGGGGGCGGGCCGTTGGTGTAGCGCAGCATGGGGTGGAAGGAGCGGGCGAAGTTGTTGGCATGGTGACAGCTGTAGTCGTGCTCCGTCATGGGCACCAGGCAGGCCAGCGCCAGGAGCAGCAGCAGCAGCAGCTGCAGAGGAAGAGCCGCCCTGAGCACGCGCAGGAAGAAGGAGCCGCAGCGCCGAGACACAGCGCCACCCTCAGGAGCGGAGGACACACTGCGCCCCTCACACGGGGAACAGCCACCGCCAGAGCCTCCGGGCGACCTGCGCACACACACACACACACACACACACATGCACACACATACACATACACACACAGACACACACACACACACATACACATACACACACACACACACACACAGGCACGCATACACACACACACACACACACATGCACACACATACACATACACACACAGACACACACACACACACACACACACACACATACACAGGCACGCATACACACATACACACACGCACACAGGCACACACATGCACACACATACACATACACACGCACACACACACACACACACACCAAACCAAGTCATGAACACATAATACACCAACACACACAAACATGAACAGTCTAGTCAGAGTAGGGTGAATATCATTGTTCAGTGCAGATTGCAGACATTATCATGTGTGTGAGGATAATATCTGATATCATCTCTGATTGGCTGAGCTCCATATGTAGGCGTGGCCTGACACTGATGGTGCATAGAAGCAGCAAATCAAAAGAAGGCAAAAGGGGATACTGGTCACATGACCTGGTCACATGACGGCTGGTCACATGACTGCTGATCACATGACGGCTGGGAGCGCTGGAGGACAGCATGGAGCTCAGCACCTGGTGAAGCTTCTTGATGATGGAGATGCTAATCATGCTAAAGGCCAGCTAGCTCCCTCTGTGAGATGCTACTCATGCTAGTTCAGCTAGCTCCCTCTGTGAGATGCTAGCCATGCTAGAGTTTAGTTAACTCCCTCTGTGAGATGCTACTTATGCTAGAGATCTGCTAGCTCCCTCTGTGAGATGCTAATCATGCTATAGGCCAGCTAGCTCCCTCTGTGAGATGCTAGCCATGCTAGTTCTGCTAGCTCCCTCTGTGAGTGTGTCAGAGGAGCTCTGCATCTTTTAGCTCTAATGTTCTGATGATGGGAGAGGCCACTACCCCTAACCCTGACCTTAGGAGAGGTCACTAACCCTGACCCTAGGAGAGGTCACTACCCCTGACCCTAAGAGAGGTCACTAACCCTGACCCTAGGAGAGGTCACTACCCCTAACCCTAACCCTTACCCTAGGAGAGGTCACTAACCCTAACCCTAACCCTAGGAGAGGTCACTTGGGGTCAGAGTGCACTACCACGCCCAGCCACTAAAGTGAGCTGAATACTTCCTGGATACAGTCAGAACTCTAGAGCTAGAGAGTAGCGACACACAGCAGTGTTGCATCATGGGAGCTGCATCCGGGCAGGGGAGCAGGTGAGGGAGCGGTGGGGGGGGGTTAAAAGGTAGGGTATCAGGTATCGGGGGGGGGGGGGGGGTATTACCTGAGGGGGGGTATCGGGAGGAGGACATTACCTGAGGTGGGGTATCAGGTATCAGGGAAGGGGGTATTATCGGGGGGGGGGGGGCTTTACCTGAGGTGGGGTTGTCTGGTCGGTGGTCCGGGTGGAGTCGAGCTACTTTTGCTCCGAGGCTGCAGGTGTGGGGGGTATTGGGGGGGGGGGTGGGGGTAAAAGAAAGAAAAGAATGTTTCAGTCCCAGCAAAGAAAATAATACACACACACGCACACACACACACATATACAGACATACAAGCACGCACGCACACACACACGCACACACACACGCTAAAAGGCAGACAGGCATTAGCAGGAAGCTGGCTCCTCCAAACGGCCACATTAGTGTCAGGGACTACCACTGGAGGGTTGCTATGGGTGTTATTATGGGATGGGAGGGTTGCTATGGGGGTTATTATGGGATGGAGGGTTGCTATGGGGGTTATTATGGGATGGGAGGGTAGCTATGAGTGTTGTTATGGTATGATAGAGCTGCTATGGGGGTTATTATGGGATGGGAGGGTTGCTATGGGGTTGCTATGGGTGTTGTTATGGGATGGGAGGGTTGCTATGGGGGTTATTATGGGATGGGAGAGTTGCTATGGGGTTGCTTTGGGTGTCGTTATGGGATGGGAGGGTTGCTATGGGGGTTATTATGGGATGGGAGGGTTGCTATGGGGTTGCTTTGGGTGTCGTTATGGGATGGGAGGGTTGCTATGGGGGTTATTATGGGATGGGAGGGTTGCTATGGGTTACAAGGAGGAGCCAGCTTGTCTCTCATGCGGCCAAGAGCTCATGCACTCATCAGCAGCAAATAGTCTGAAATCAGCTGAAGCTTTAAATCAGCTTTAAATCAGTGTGTGTGTGTGTGTGTGTGTGTGTGTGTATGTGTGTGTGTGTGTGTGTGTGTGTGTGCTGAAGCTTTACATCAGCACTCTGAAATCAAAGCTGACGTGGCAGTGACACATGCAGCTGCTTTCTGGGGATCAAACCTCAGCATTCATACACCAGGAGGGGTGTGTGTATGTGTGTGTGTGTGTGTGTGTGTGTGTGTGTGTGTGTACTTTTCTCAGGCGACTGCATGAATGACAAGTGTGTGTGTGTGTGTGTGTGTGTGTGTGTGTGTGTGTGTGTGTATGTGTGTGCGTGTGTACCGTTCTCAGGCGATGGGGGGTGGTGTCGGTTGTTGAGGCGTCAGGTTCATCCAACACAGACCAGGAAGCAGAACTCTGATACACACACACACACAAACACACACACACAGGTCAGTACACTCATACTCTCATACAGGAAGCAGAACTCTGATGCATCAGGATACACACACACCAGTCAGTACACTAATGCTGACACACACACACACACACACACACACACATACACACACACACACAGACTTGTGTGGCGGCCATCTTACGGTACCTGAAGGCAGGTTTACCACACTTTACCACACTCAGACACACTTTACTGCAGACACCACACTTAACCACACTCAGACACACTTTACTGCAGACACCACACTTTACCACACTCAGACACACTTTACTGCAGACACCTCACTTTACCACACTCAGGCACACTTTACTGCACTTCATCACATTTTACCACACTCAGACACACTTTACTGCAGACACCACACTTTACCACACTCAGGCACACTTTACTGCACTTCATCACATTTTACCACACTCAGACACACTTTACTGCAGACACCGCCATACTGCTACAATGACCAAAGACTCGATTCAAGATTTTCACACACAGACACAAACACACACACCTGCACGCACACACACACACACCTGCTGATGGGCATTGTCTGTGAGAGACACACAGACACAGACACACACACACACACACACACGCACACACACACACCTGCTGATGGGCGTTGTCTGTGAGAGAGACACACACACACACACACACCTGCTGGTCTGTGAGGGACACACACACACACACACACCTGCTGGTCTGTGAGGGAGCGGACACACACACACACACACACACCTGCTGGTCTGTGAGGGACACACACACACACACACACCTGCTGGTCTGTGAGGGAGCGGACACACACACACACACACACACCTGCTGGTCCTTGAGGGAGCGGAGCAGCTGGAGGTCGGAGGTCACTGCTCTGAGGAGCGTACGCAGACGGCTGCCGATCACGTGCACTCGCTCCCGCGCCTCCTCACGCTGCTCCTGCGCCTCCTCACGCTGCTCCTGCGCCTCCTCAATGCGCTCCTGCTCCTGCTCCTGCTCCTGCTCCTGCTCCTGCTCCCGCTCCCGCTCCTGCGTAAGTGCTCCTCCTCCTTGCGTCTCCTCCTTATACTCCCCCTCCGGTGCCTCCCGCGCCTCCTCTCTGACTCCTCCCCTTCCTCCTGGCTCCTCCTCTCTGACTCCTCCCACTCCTGGTGTCTCCTCTCTGGCTCCTCCTCCTCGTCCTGGCTCCTCCTCTCTGACTCCTCCTCGTCCTATTGGCTCCTCCTCCAATAGCTGTTGTGAGAGCTCCTGCAGCTCCTCCACTCTCTGCTGCGCCTCCTTTAGCTCCTCCAGCACCTCCTACAGGAGAACACACACACACACACACACACATGCACATACACACACACACACACACACACACATGCAGATGGGCGGTATGAGTGTGTGTGGTGACGTACCGTGAGTGAGTGTGTGTGTGCAGTGATGGTGTGTGTCTATGGGGGGGCGATGGGTGGTGTGTGTGTGTGTTGACGTACCGTGAGTGTGTGTGTGT
>CM059282.1:30998873-31001373 GCA_030347295.1 Setipinna tenuifilis | reverse complement strand
GTGTGTGTGTGTGTGTGTGTGTGTGTGTGCGTGTGTGTGTGTGTACGTGTATGTGTGTGTGTGTGTATGTGTGTGTGTGTGTGTCTGTACGTGTGTGTGTGTGTGTGTGAGAGAGAGAAATCAGGCATGCATCATGCATTACTGGTGTGTGTGTGTGTGTGTTTGTGTGTGTGTGTGTGTGTGTGTGTGTGAGAGAGAGAGAGAAATCAGGCATGCATCATGCATTAGCGGTGTGTGTGGTTGCGACATGTACACACTGGAGCAGCACTGGCCATCACTAACACACACACACACATACCAAAGGAGGACCTGAGGGTGTCCTTGGGGGGGGTCATGCGGGCGTGGAAGGGGGGGGGGGGGGTAGGGTGGCCATGTGGGGGCGGGGAGTTGATGAAGTTGGGGGGGGGGGGGGGGGTGGAGGGCTTGCGGGGGGTTGGGGAGGGGGGGTTGTTGCAGTCATGCGGGGCGGGGGGGTTGATGAAGTTGGCCATGTAAAGTTGGGGGGGGGGGGGGGGGGGGGGGTAATGGGGTGTGTGTGTGTGTGTGTGTGCGTACCAGAGGAGGACCTGAGGGTGTCCTGAGTGAGTCTAATGTAGGCCTCTGGACTCTCAGGAATCACCACATCTGCAGGAGGATACACACACACACACACACACGCACACACACACACACACACACACACACACACACACACATAAACACAAATACACACACATAAACACCAACATACACACACATACACACCAACATACACACATAAACACACACAAACACACATACACACACACACACACAAATACACAAAAATACACACACATAAAGGCACAAACATACATAAAGGCACACACACACACATACAGGAATACAAGCGCACAGACACCAACACACACACACACACAGATACACATACATGAACACAAACACACACACACACACACATAAACATACAGAGACACAAACACATGCGTAGCCTCTCCCTGTCTGAATGTGTGTGTGTGTGTGTGTCTGTGTGTGTGTGTATGTTAGCCTACAGCTAACACCACCTAGCCTACAATTTACACAAGCTAGCCTACAGCTAACAGCAGCTAGCCTACAACTAATACCAGCTAGCCTACAGCTAACAGCAGCTAGCCTACAACTAACACCACCTAGCCTACAGCTAACATCAGCTAGCCTACAGCTAACGACAGCTAACCTACAGCTAACAGCAGCGTAACGTGGGCTATAATCGTGTTGAGATGAGATGATATTTAACTGTTGTAATACAAATGTAAGTGTAGTAGTACAAGCTTGTGACCGTATATGTTAGCCAGCTTGTGACCGTATATGTTAGCCAGCTTGCTAGTAGTTAGCTAGTCATAAGATAATTCTGCTATCTTAAAACTTCGAGTGATTAAATCTCGTCACGCTTAAACACATCACATACTGATCTGATTGGTCATCACATCATTCTTATTTAAATAAAGTTCAGGTTTCGCCAACTGCATTTCGCCTCCATCGGCGAATTCGCCCTGCTTTCACCCTACCAGCCATAATTTCACCTCCGTTCCAGTCAAGTCAACGAGAAGCAAAATTGGCCTCTTAGTGTCCCCACAGCAGAGGTGTCAATGCCGGGTTCATAAAGTAAAATCTCTGCCACAAATTTGATCCAACCAGCTCTGAATCAGCTGATCGTAATGAGCACTCAAGACAGGTAGATCAGCTACTCAGTCAGATCACCTGTGTTAAAAGGAAAACGTGGCAGGGATTTCACTTTCTGAACCCGGGACTGACCCCTCTGCCCCACAGTGGCAGAAGAAGCCTGACTGACCTCTGGCCATGGGGTCCAGCAGCTAACAGCAGCTAGCCTACAGCTAACGCCAGCTAGCCTACAGCTAACAGCAGCTAGCCTACAGCTAACGCCAACTAGTCTACAGCTAACAGCAGCTAGCCTACAGCTAATGTCAGTTAACCTACAGCTAACAGCAGCTAGCCTACAGCTAATGTCAGCTAGCCTACAGCTAACAGCAGCTAGCCTACAGCTAACGCCAACTAGTCTACAGCTAATGTCAGCTAGCCTACAGCTAACGACAACTAGCCTACAGCTAACGCCAACTAGTCTACAGCTAATGTCAGCTAGCCTACAGCTAACAGCAGCTAGCCTACAGCTAATTCCAGCTAGCCTACAGCTAACAGCAGCTAGCCTACAGCTAATGCCAGCTAGCCTACAGCTAACAGCAGCTAGCCTACAGCTAAGGGCAGCTAGCCTACAGCTTGTGTGTGTGTGTGTGTGTGTGTGTGTGTGCAGACTGACCTCTGGCCATGGGCTCCAGCAGCGGTGTGGAGGTGTTGCGGCGCTGGGGGGAGGGGGAGGGGGTGTGGCCTCCTGTTGGGGCGGGACAGAGGGCGTGTCCCATGGGCTCCAGGTCGAAGTCGTGGTCCCACTCCAGGGGGAGGGACTCCATGCTGGCGGGCGTGTCTCTGTCTGAGGGGCGCGGCAAGGGGTGGAGCCTATGGCTAG
>CM059282.1:30991373-30993873 GCA_030347295.1 Setipinna tenuifilis | reverse complement strand
CTAGCTTGCGTTGGATCTCGAGGGCGTCACATGTCTGATAGACGATTGGTCTGGAGAGTTCCGTCTCGATGTGAGCCAACCAGGAACGAAGATTACTCATGTTCTTATCCAGCTGCTGAACAGCCAATAGCGTCTCCTTTAACTTCTTCACCCTACACACACACACACACACACACACACACACACACACACACACACACTAAGATTACTCATGTTCTTATCCAGCTGCTGAACAGCCAACAGCGTCTCCTTTAACTTCTTCAGCCTACACACACACACACACACACACACACACACACACACACTCACACACGCACACACACACACACACACATCAGTGTGTGAAGGGGCTCCATCTCATATCAGGCAGCTGCTGACTGAGTAACAGCTGAACAGCACACACAACATTCTGTGTGTGTGTGTGTGTGTGTGTGTGTGCCTCGTTGTTCTTGCTGCGCCCCAGGAAGTGGCGTGCAACGTGTGTGGGCAGAATGTTGTGAAGTAGGCACTCGTGTGTGTGTGTGTGTGTGTGTGTGTGTGTGTGCGTGTGTGTGTGTGTGTGTGTGAGATATGTGCGTGCGTGTGTGTGTGAGATGTGTACGTGCATGTGTGTGTGTGTGTGTGTGTGTGTGCGTGTGTGTGTGTGTGTGAGATATGTGCATGTGTGTGTGTGTGTGTGTGTATGTGTGTGTGAGATATGTGCGTGCATGTGTGTGTGTGTGTGTGTGAGATATGTGTGTGTGTGTGTGTGTGTGTGTGTAGAGTATTCGCCAAAACATGTATGGTTGTACACATGCTCCAATGAATCAGTGCACAAAAACAGAAGGAGAGCACACTCTCTTACACACACACACTCACACACACACACACACTCTCACACACACACACACACACACACTCTTACACACACACACTCATCAGCTCATCTCATCCACGTGTGTGTGTGTGTAGATAGAACAAGATATAACTACTCCAAATATCCAACATGAGGTAATTACCCCAAATAGCCCACCAGCTTGCTGAAATATAATAAAGCCTTCACGAGTCAACACACACACACACACACACACACACACTTGTAGAGGAAACTGTCTGAAGTCTCTGTGTTGTAGAGGAAACACTGTCTGCAGGGTGCGTGCAGCAGAATGAGTCATTATGTCACACGGTAAAGTGTAGTGACACCTGCCATAATATGGTAAATCATATTAGCATGGTACAGTCTAGTAAAGGAAAGTAAAGTAGGTTAAAGAATGATAAGGCATGCCATAATATGGTAAGCCACAGTGGAGTAGGGCAGAGCATGATAAGGTATGCCATAATATGATAAATCATAGTGAAGTAGGTTAAAGCATGATAAGGCATGCCATAATATGGTAAGTAAGTAAGTAAGTAAGTAAGTTAAAGCATGATAAGGTATGCCATAATATGGTAAGTCATAGTGAAGTAGGTTTAAGCACGATAAGGCATGCCATAATATGGTAAGTCATAGTGAAGTAGGTTTAAGCACGATAAGGCATGCCATAATATGGTAAGTAAGTAAGTAAGTGTGCCCTTTATTATCCCACAGTGGGGAAATTCATGCGTCGCACAAACAACATGAGCAGCCGACATACATACAAAACAAAAACAAGACCAGAGTCAAAGGAAAAAGATACAACATTTGTCCTAATAAATAAGGAAATAAATCAATAAATATAAAAGTTAGAAAGTTAAAAGTACCAAGAGGTAGTGCAGTTGGCTGCGTACACAATGATCAGTCAGTCAAGCAGTCACCCCACCCCCCCCGCCCCCCCCAAACACACATTCCACCGCTCCCCAACACCCACTCATCATCGCTGCCATCACCACCATGGCTACCGCACAGCCATAGTGAAGTAGGTTAAAGCATGATAAGGTATGCCATAATATGGTAAGCCATAGTGAAGTAGGTTAAAGCATGATAAGGCATGCCATAATATGGTAAGTCATAGTGAAGTAGGTTAAAGCATGATAAGGCATGCCATAATATGGTAAGCCATAGTGGAGTAGGTTAAAGCATGATAAGGTATGCCATAATATGGTAAGCCATAGTGAAGTAGGTTAAAGCATGATAAGGCATGCCATAATATGGTAAGCCATAGTGAAGTAGGTTAAAGCATGATAAGGCATGCCATAATATGGTAAGTCATAGTGGAGTAGGTTAAAGCATGATAAGCTATGCCATAATATGGTAAGCCATAGTGAAGTAGGTTAAAGAATGATAAGGTATGCCATAATATGGTAAGTCATAGTGAAGTAGGTTAAAGCATGATAAGGTATGCCATAATATGGTAAGCCATAGTGAAGTAGGTTAAAGCACGATAAGGTATGCCATAATATGGTAAGTCATAGTGAAGTAGGTTAAAGCATGATAAGGTATGCCATAATATGGTAAGTCATAGTGAAGTAGGTTAAAGCACAATAAGGTATGCCATAATATGGTAAGTCATAGTGAAGTAGGTTAAAGCATGATAAGGTATGT
>CM059282.1:30976373-30981373 GCA_030347295.1 Setipinna tenuifilis | reverse complement strand
AGAGAGGAGGATAGAGAAGAGGAGACAGAGGAGGAGAGGGAGAGAAGGGAGGAGAGGAGGAGGGAAAGAGAGGGACCGAGGGAGGAGAGGAGAGAAGAGGAGAGAAGAAGAGAGGAGAGAAGAGAAGAGGAGAGAAGCAGGAAGCCATCTTCCCTCCCGTCTCTGCAGTCCAGCTGCACACACACACACACTCTTCTGCTGCACACACACACACACACACACACACACACACTCTCCTGCTGCACACACACACACACACACACACACACACACTCTCCTGCTGCACACACACACACACACACACACTCTTCTGCTGCACACACACACATTTCTCTGCTGCTGCTGTTTTGGGCACAGCTTCACTGCGTCAGGCACTCTCTCACACACACACACACACCACGCTCTCTCACACACACACACACCACGCTCTCTCACTCACACTCACCCTACGCTGTCTCACACACACACTCACCCCACGCTCTCTCATTCCCCTCCCTAATCTCTCTCTCTGTCTCTTCCCTTCCATCCATCCCTCTCTCTCCTTCCTCCTTCTCTCTCTCTTTCCCCGCCCTCCGTCCCTATCTCTCTCTCTCTTCCCCCCTCTCTCTTTCTCCTCACTCCATCCCCCTCTCTCTCTTTCCCCGCCCTCTACCTCTCTCTCTCTTTCCCCGCCCTCTCTCTGTCTCTCTTTTCCCCCTCCATCCCCCTCTCTCTCTTTCCCCTCCCTCTACCTCTCTCTCTCTTTCCCCTTCCTCTATCTTCCCCCTCCTTCCCCCTCTCTCTCTTTCCCCGCCCTCTCTCTGTCTCTCTTTCCCCCTCCATCCCCCGCTCTCTCTTTCCCCGCCCTCTCTCTTTTACTCTGTCTCCTCTCACTCTCTCTTTGCCCTCTGTCCTCTCTCTCTTTTCCTTCCCTCTATCTTTCCCCTCCCCCCTCTCTTCCTCCCCCCTTCCTTTCTCTCTCTGGCCTCCCATCTTTCTCTCTTTCACTCTCTCCACTCACTCACACTCTCTTTGCCCTTTACCCTTTTCCCTCGCTCTCCCTCTCTTTTCCCTCCCTCCCTGTCTCTTTTCCCTCGCTCTCTCTCTCCCTTTTCTCTCCCTCTCTCTTTCTCCCTTTCCCTCTCTCTCTCTCTCTCCCTTTTCCGCCCCTGTCCCTCACCTGTCTCCCCCTTTTACTCACTCTTTACCTGCTTACATTTACTTACTATAGTAACACCTAGCATTAGCCGATTACCCATCTTTCATATGATAACACCTAGCATTAGCCGATTACCCATCTTTCATATGATAACACCTAGCATTAGCCGATTACCCATCTTTCATATGATAACACCTAGCATTAGCCGATTACCCATCTTTCATATGATAACACCTAGCATTAGCCGATTACCCATCTTTCATATGATAACACCTAGCATTAGCCGATTACCCCTGACTTTAATATGATAACACATAGCATTAGCCGATTACCCCTGACTTTAATATGATAACACATAGCATTAGCCGATTACCCATCTTTCATATGATAACACCTAGCATTAGCACGATCACCCCTGAGTTTAATACAACACCTAGCATTAGCACGATTACCATTGACTTTCATATAACACATAGCATTAGCATGTTTAGCCCTGGCTGTAGTATGATCAGCGCTAGCATTAGCACGCTAACCTTGAGGAGTGTGTGCGGCTCCTTCTTCCGCTGCTCATCATCATCATCATCATCACCATCATCATCATCATCACCATCATTACCATCATCATCATCACCCTCATCATCATCACCATCACCATCATCATCATCACCCTCATCATCATCATCATCATCATCACCATCACCATCATCATCATCACCATCACCATCATCATCATGACAATCATCATCATCATCATCACCATCATCATCATCACCCTCATCATCATCACCCTCATCACCATCACCATCATCATCATGACCATCATCATCATCACCATCACCATCATCATCATCACCACCATCATCATCACCCTCATATGTGTGTGTGTGTGTGTGTGTACCTTGAGTAGAGCGGTCAGCTCCCTCTTCCTCTGGTCCAGTCTCATGATGGTGCTCCTCCACTGCTCCTGCACCTCCGCTAGCTCCGCCCCCAACTCCGCCTCCAGGCCACGCCCCTCCGCGGGCTCCTCCCACATCAGCAGCTGACGCCCCGCCCCCACCGCCAGCATGTAGCCGCCCTGCTGCCTCTGCAGAACACGCTCCCGCAGCTACACACACACACACACACACACGCACACACACACACACACACACACACACACACACACACATACACACATACACACGCACACACACATTATAACCAGCTATTACAGCTGCACACACACACACATATTCTAACTAGCTATTACAGCTACACACACACACACACGCACACACACACACACACATTATAACCAGCTATTACAGCTGCAAACACACACACACACACACATATTGTACCTAGCTATTACAGCTACACACACACACACACACGCACACACACAACATAGCTATTACAGCTGCACACACACACACACATATTGTAACTAGCTATTACAGCTACACACACACACACACACGCACACACACAACATAGCTATTACAGCTACACACACACACACACACACAACATAGCTATTACAGCTGCACACACACACACACACAACATAGCTATTACAGCTACACACACACACACACACAACATAGCTATTACAGCTACACACACACACACACAACATAGCTATTACAGCTGCACACACACACACACACACACAACATAGCTATTACAGCTGCACACACACACACACACACACAACATAGCTATTACAGCTACACACACACACACACAACATAGCTATTACAGCTGCACACACACACACAACATAGCTATTACAGCTGCACACACACACACACACACACAACATAGCTATTACAGCTACACACACACACACACAACATAGCTATTACAGCTGCACACACACACACACACACACAACATAGCTATTACAGCTACACACACACACACACAACATAGCTATTACAGCTGCACACACACAGACCCAGCCCGCCTCCCCGGCATGGTTGGAGTAAAGGTGGAGTAAAGCTGGAGTAGCTCATAGTTTAGGTGCAGCGCATGGTTGGAGTAAAGGGTGGAAGTGGGGTTGTAGTAAAGATAAAGGAGAAGGTTGTAGTAAAGGTGGTGGAGGGGTGGGTTGGTGTAGACTACTACCTGGATGTGGGTTGGTGTAGACTCCTACCTGGGTGTGGGTTGGTGTAGACTACTACCTGGGTGTGGTGGGGCTAAGGAGGGGTCAGTCGTAGTAAAGGTGAAGGAGTATGTGTGTAAAGGTGAGTTGGAGTAAAGGTGTAGATTAAAGGTGTGGTGGAGCATGAGAAGGGGTTGGTCATAGTGAGGGAGCTGGGCTAGGTTGGAGTAAAGGTGAGCTGGGCTAGGTTGGAGTAAAGGTGAGTAAAGGTGTGTAAAGGTGTGTAAAGGAGTGGCCTCCTACCTGGATGTGGTGGAGCATGAGTCGAGCCTGCTGCAGGGCGAGTGGCTCCCCCTGGTGGCCGCTGTGGGGCGGTGCGGTTGCGGTGAGCTCCAGGCAGCGGCGTAGCTCCCCCTGGTGGCTGCTGTGGGGCGGTGCGGTTGCGGTGAGCTCCAGGCAGTGGCGTAGCTCCCCCTGGTGGCCGCTGTGGGGCGGTGCGGTTGCGGTGAGCTCCAGGCAGCGGCGTGGCTCCCCCTGGTGGCCGCTGTGGGGCGGTGCGGTTGCGGTGAGCTCCAGGCAGCGGCGTAGCTCCCCCTGGTGGCCGCTGTGGGGCGGTGCGGTTGCGGTGAGCTCCAGGCAGTGGCGTAGCTTGTCCAGCAGGTGGCGATAGCGCTCCCACTGCCACAGCAGCCCGTCAATCAGGCCCCGCCTCTGCTGCGCCCGCCTCACCACGCCCTGCCACTGCTGGCTCAACAGCGCCAACTTCAGGACAAAGTCCTCCCTGCAGGACATCATCACCACCATCATCATCACCATCATCATCACCATCATCGTCATCATCATCACCATCACCATCACCACCATCATCATCATCACCACCATCATCATCATCATCACCACCATCATTACCATCATCGTCATCATCATCATCACCATCAAAATCATCATCACCATCACCACCATCATCATCATCATCATCATCATCATTACCATCATCATCATCATCATCATCACCACCATCATCATCACCATCATCACCATCATCACCACCATCATCATCATCACCATGATCCTCATCCTCATCAAGGGACAATACTACAGCACTGAAACTTGGATATGTTTTAGAGTAGTCAGTGTACAGCTTGTGTAGCAGTATAGATTTACTGTCCTCTGAAGAACCTCTGCACATGCATTGCTGTCTAAACAGCAGCCCCCAAAAGTGAGTACGCCTGGCCCCACATGTTCAAGAAGGTGTGAATATATTGTGTGAGCACCACTGTTCTCTAGCACTCCTCCTAGGCAGGCTTACTAAAGCGGCCCCTAAGCTAACCCCAGCTAACCCTAGCTAACTAAAGCTGCCCCCAGCTAACCCTAGCTAACCCTAGCTAACCCCAGCTAACCCTAGCTAAGTAAAGCTAACCCTAGCTAACTAAAGCTGTCCCTAGCTGTCCCTAGCTAACCCTAGCTAACCCTAGCTAAGTAAAGCTAACCCCAGCTAACCCTAGCTAACTAAAGCTAACCCCAGCTAACCCTAGCTAAGTAAAGCTGCCCCTAGCTAACCCTAGCTAAGTAAAGCTGTCCCTAGCTAACTAAAGCTGCCCCTAGCTAACCCTAGCTAAGTAAAGCTGCCCCTAGCTAACCCTAGCTAACTAAAGCTGTCCCTAGCTAACTAAAGCTGCCCCTAGCTAACCCTAGCTAAGTAAAGCTCCCCCTAGCTAAGATCATTGTCTTTCCACCGACGCTGAGAGCTCGCTCATTCCACCAGGATCATTCTTT
>CM059282.1:30956373-30958873 GCA_030347295.1 Setipinna tenuifilis | reverse complement strand
ACCATTAGTGAGGGTGGTCTTCAGACGCTACACACACACACACACACACACACACACACACACACACACATATTAACACACACTCAAGAGAAGCCTCTTGCCCTCGTCCAGTACGCCATACAGCCTCTGCTGACCGTCCGTTAGAGTGGCCTTCAGACGCTACACACACACACACACACACACACACACACACACATTAACACACACACACACACACACATTAACACACACTCAGCAGGAGCCTCTTGCCCTCGTCCAGTACGCCATACAGCCTCTGCTGACCATCCGTTAGACGCACACACACACACACACACACACACACAGTACCTGGTAGAGTGTGATGCGGTGTGTGAGGCAGTCCTGTGTTTCCTCCATCAGTGCTGCCGTGGGGATACACACACACACACACACACACACACACACACACACACACGCTGTACCTGGTAGAGTGTGATGCGGTGTGTGAGGCGCTCCTGAGTCTCCTCCATCAGGGCTGCTGTGGGGATACACACACACACACACACACACACACACACACACACACACACACACACACACACGCTGTACCTGGTAGAGGGTGATGCGGTGTGTGAGGCGTTCCTGTGTTTCCTCCATCAGTGCTGCCATGGGGATGCTGCTCTCCACCTTCTCCAGAGTCTCACACAGCACCTCATAGTCCATCACCACCTGTGTCCACGCCTACACACACACACACACACACACACACACACACACACACACACACACACACACACACACATTAGCACACAGCACCTCATAGTCCATCACCACCTGTGTCCATGCCTACACACACACACACACACACACACACATTAGCACACAGCACCTGATAGTCCATCACTACGTGTGTCCATGCCTACACACACACACACACACACACACACACACACATACACTTTAGCACACAGCACCTCATAGTCCATCACGACCTGTGTCCACGCCTACACACACACACACACACACACACACACACACACACACATTAGCACACAGCACCTCATAGTCCATCACCACCTGTGTCCACGCCTACACACACAAACACACACACACACACAACACACACACACACACACACACACACACACATTAGCACACAGCACCTCATAGTCCATCACCACCTGTGTCCACGTCTACACACACACACTCACACACACACACACACACACACACACACACACACCTCCAGCACGGCCTCCAGCTCCATGCCCCTCTTGTGTGCCTGCTTGAGTGTGTTGTGGGCGTGGCCTAGAGTCTCCTCGTGCGTCTGCAGCTCTGATTGGCCCACAACATTCCGCAGCTGGCCAAACCACGCCCCCGTCAGGAACACATGCGCCTCCAGAGACCGAAAGAACTCCTGCAGGAGGAGAAGGAGAGGAGGAGAGGAGGAGGAGGAGGAGGAGGAGGAGGAGAAGAGGAGGAGGAGGAGGAGAGGAAGAGATGAGAGGAAGAGGAGGAGGAGGAGGAGGAGGAGAAGAGGAGGAGAAGAGGAGGAGGACGAGGAGGAGGAGAAGAGGAGGAGGGGGGGAGAAGAGGAGGAGGAGGAGGAGGAGGAGAAGAGGAGGAGAAGAGGAGGAGGAGGGGAGGAAGAGGAGGAGGGGAGGAAGAGGAGAGGAAGAGGAAGAGGAGGAGGAGGAGGAGAAGGGGGTGGAGGAAAATGAGGATGGAGAGCAGGAGCAAGAGGAACAAGAGGAGGAGGAAAAGAAGCAGAGGAGAGAAAGAGGTAGAGGAGGAAGGAGGATGAAGAGCAGGAGGAGAGGAGGAGGAGAGGAGGAGGAAAAAGAGGAGGAAAAGATGTCTTTAATAAATTCATGTTCTCATCTTACCGACAGTTATGTTCTTCTATCACCTAACGGATTATGTTCTAGGGTTCTATGTTCTATGTTCTAATGTCTCCTAACAGGTTATGTTCTAATGTCACCTTAAACAGAAGTGTAGCATGTGGCGTAACGAGGCCCAGCGCAGCATCACACAGCACTAGCACAGATGCTACTGTTAGCATTAGCATTATACATTATAGCACAGTCGCTAATATTAACATCACACAGGACTAGCATAGTCGCTAATGTTAGCATCAGACAGGACTAGCACAGTCGCTACTGTTAGCATCAGACAGGACTAGCATAGTCGCTACTACTGTTAGCATCAGACAGGACTAGCACAGATGCTAATGTTAGCATCACACAGGACTAGCACAGTCGCTACTCTTAGCATCAGACAGGACTAGCACAGTCGCTAATGTTAACATCACACAGGACTAGCACACATGATACTGTTAGCATCAGACAGGACTAGCACACATGCTACTGTTAGCATCAGACAGGACTAACACATTTGCTGCTGTTTCCGCAGAGCACAGCATCATCTGGATGTTCATGACGGACTCCACGATCAACTTCTGGTATGTGTGTGTGTGTATGAGTGTGTTTAGGTGTGTGTGTGTGTGTGTGTATGTGTGTGCGTGTGTGTGTGTGTGTGTGTG
>CM059282.1:30931373-30941373 GCA_030347295.1 Setipinna tenuifilis | reverse complement strand
CATTATGCTTATTTAATACATAGGCCATCATTATGCTACATAGGCCATCATTATGCTTATGTAATACATAGGCCATCATTATGCTTATGTAATACATAGGCCATCATTATGCTTATTTAATACATAGGCCCTCATTATGCTTATGTAATACATAGGCCCTCATTATGCTGATGTAATACATAGGCCCTCATTATGCTTATTTAATACATAGGCCATCATTATGCTTATGTAATACATCATCATTAATTACAGAACAACTGTAGCAACTGTGACAACACACACTGCTAAAGATCAACATACAACATGTTTCAAGAAAATCACTGCAAAGTTCTCTTTCTCCCCCTGCAGCTCAACCTGGCAGCAATGCATATGCACACACACACACACACACACACACACACACACACACACACACACACACAAAAGCATGAACTATGTAACGCTGGCTGTGCTGTTTCTGAATGGGAGCTAAAGGCACAAGCCAACATCCTCCTCCTGAGCCCCACAGACTCTTTTATGAGCCACGGTAGAACATGTGGAGGGACCCCAACACCTATCACCATAGCAACAAGGCTGACCCTACCCCCTATTACCATAGAAACAAGGCTGACCCTACCCCCTATCACCATAGCAACAAGGCTGACCCTACCCCCTATCACCATAGAAACAAGGCTGACCCTACCCCTATCACCATAGCAACAGTATTCTAGGTTTAACAGTGTTTGTGTTGCCCTGGTAATGTATCAACAGGGTTTGGGCTTTTTATTATTACAGTTAATAAGTTATTTATTTTTTAATTAGACTTTCTTGCTAACCTTTCTCTACCTCCACGCTACATCAGTTAAGTGAAATTACACCCACACACACATGAACACACACACACACACACACACACAGACATAAACACACACACACACTCATGAAGTAACATGACTAACAGTTTAACAGCTCACCACAGCAACAACATCAGTCTAGAGGAATGTCTGTGGGCAGGAAACTACAAACAGGTCCACACACACACACACACACACACACACACACACACACACACATACACACACACACACACACACACACACACACAGACACACACGCATATACACACACACACACACACACACATCACGCACACACACACAAACATAAAAACATACACAAATACAAACACACATACAAACAAAAAAACACACACACACACACTATACTGTATGCTAAAATACACTTAAATAAGATCCTGAGGTCAACAACATCCTCTCTCCTAAACACACACACACACACACACACACGCACACACACTAAAGTTAGACTCTGTGGTCAACAATAGCCCTCTGTGCTACTCTACACCACCCTAGACCTCAATCTGTCTTTCTCAAACACACACACACACACACACACACACACACACACACACACACACACACTCTCACTCCTCCTCCTCACCCCCCTCTCTCTCAGTCCTCCCCATCACTCCTGTCAGTCCCTACCTCTCTCACTCCCCTCTCTCCTCTCTCTCTCTCCCTCTCCCCTCTCTCTCCTCTCTCACTCCCCTCTTTCTCCTCTCTCACTCCCCTCTCTCTCCCTCTATTTCTCGATCCTCTCAATCTCTCAATGTCTTTCTCAAGCTCTCACTCTCCCCTCTCTCTCACTCCTCCTCCCTCCCCTCTCTCACTCCTCCTCTCCCCTCTCTCTATCTCTCGATCCTCTCAATCTCTCCTCTGCACTCCCTCTCTCTCTCACTCTTTTTCCCTCTTTCTGTCACACACACACACACACACACACACACACACACACACACACACACACACAGACACAGTCGTCATCATCCTGGCCCACATGCAGAAAGATCCAGTCTAATGTATCACACACACACTCACACACACACACACACACAGAAAGATCCAATCTAATGTATCACACACACACTCATTCACATGCACACACACATGCACTGACACACACACACACACACACACACACACACACACACACACACACACACACACACACACACACACACACACACATGCAGAAAGATCCAGTCTGATGTATTTGGCTCCGCTCCTGGGACAGCAGCAATAAAGTTAGGCTGAATGGGAAGACACTCACACACACACACACACACACACACACACACTCACACACACCAGACGGTGGGCTGAGCAGCTGGCCGTTATTGTGGAACTTGGCTGCGTGTGCTGGACCCTCCTCCGGAGTTTCTGTCCTGATGCAACCGACGGCAACCAGCACACACCAGCCGGCCTCTAAACAATATAACACCAGCCTGCCTCTAAACACTCAAAACATTAACAACCAGCACACACCAGCTGGCCTCTAAACAATATAACACCAGCCAGCCTCTAAACAACACTCAAACACCAGCATCTAGACCAGCCTGCACACACCAGCCAGCCTCTAAACACTCAAAACATTAACAACCAACACACACCAGCCCTCTAAACAACACTGAAACACCAGCATCTACAACAGCCTGCACACACCAGCCCTCTAAACAACACTCAAAACATTAACATCTACACCAGCCTGCCTCTAAACAACACTCAAACATTAGCATCCAGACCGGCCAGTTTACAACACTAACAATGCTAATATTCACTAGCCTGTCTCCTAATCAACACTCACACATTAGCATCTAGAATAGTTAGCTTAAAACACTAAGAATGCTAGTACACACCAGCCTGCCTGTTAAACAACACATAGAATGTTATTATAGTCTATAGTATAGTGTAGGCCTCTCTGCTAAACAACAGTGTTTGTAAACAACATTAATGCTAAAGGATGACAGTGCCAAACACACCCAGCAAACTACACAACCAGCTAACCCACCACAACTACCCAACACACCAGAACTACACAACCAGCTAACCCACCACAACTACCCAACACACCAGAACTACACAACCAGCTAACCCACCACAACTACCCAACACACCAGAACTGCACGACCAGCTAATTCCACAACTACACGACCAGCCGACACACTACAACTACCCAACACCAACCAGCTAACACACCACCACAACTACACAAACCAACTAACACCAGAACTACCAGAACTAAATGACCAGCTAATGCCACAACTACACAAACAACTAACTCACCACAGCCACACAGCTACACAACCACTAAATCACCACAACTAGACCGTCAGCAACCCTCCCCCCCCCCCACACACACACACACACACACATCCATATCTGCATGGTGCAGCACTGATGCTAAATAATTAGCAGCAAGCAACAGATCAGATCAGATCACAGAGAACACACAGGCAGAGGGCTTAGATCAGCCTGCAAACACACACACACACACACACACACACACACACACACACACACACACACACACATACACACACACACGCACACACACACACACACGCACGTACAGACAGACTCCATATCCGCATGCTGACACACACACAGAGTCAGCCAGAGTTTAGCTCAGCCTGCAGACACACTAGGCCTCACATCACACACACACACACACACACACACACACACACACACACACACTAGGCCTCACATCACACACACACACACACACACACACACACACACACACTAGGCCTCACATCACACACACACACACACACACACACACACACACACACACACACACACACACACACACACACACACACACACTAGGCCTCACATCACACCACCTACAATATTACAGATTAACAATGCTAACATACATTAGCCAGGACACACACACACACACACACACACCAGGACCTACAGTATTAGATATTAACAATGCTAAAATATATTAGCCAGAACAAACCCATTTGAGCCAAGACACTCCCCATCCAACAACCCCCCCCCCCCCCCCCCCCCCACACACACACACACACCTGTAGCAAGTAGCAGCCAAACACCCCCCCAACACACACACACACACACACACACACACACGTACACAGACCTGTAGCAAGTAGCAATCCCCCTGCACTGCACATACACACACACACACACACACACACAGACCTGTAGCAAGTAGCAACCGAAAAGTAAACAGTACACAATGAGGCCAGTCAAGGCTGTGGGACCTTATCCTGTTTCCTGTAGGGACAAACAAGCAGCACACACACACACACACACACACACACACACACACACACACACACACACACACATACACACACACACACGCACACACACACACACACACACACGTGCACGCGCGCACGGATCACACTGCCAAGTATGAGCACACAAAACACTGGCAGCTACAACCAAGATCACTGATTTGTTGCCCAAGAGGTTGATACTTAACTAGCTTTCTAAGTAACACACACACACACACACTAAGTAGGTCTCTTCCAGATGATCTTTCTTCCAGTGATGTTTTAGTCATTGATTACCGAGGCAACACACACAACCACACATGAATGCACAAACACACACACACACACACACACACATACAGCAAGGAGGACATGAGATGATTTAAAGCTTCCAAGTCCAAGAGGACAGATGAGTTCAGAAGAGACGAGGGAGAGAAGAGGGAGAGAGAGAGAAGGAGAAAAGATGGAGAAAGGGAAAGAGAGAGGGAAAGAGGAGAGAAAGGGAGAGAGAAAGGGAGAGAGAAAGAAGAAGAGACAGGTAGAGAGAGAGAGGGGGAGAGAGAGGGAAAGAGAAAGGGAAAGAGGAGAGAGAGGGAGAGAGAAAGAAGAGACAGGTAGAGAGAGAGAGGGGAAGAAAGAGGGAAAGAGAGAGGGAAAGAGAGAGGGGAAAGACAGGGATGAGACAGGATGGAGGAATAGAGGGAGAGAGACATGGAGAAAGGGGGGAGTGGAGAAGGAGAGAGAGAAAGAGGGGGAGTGGAGAAGGAGAGAGAGAGGGAAAGGGGAGGGGGGGCAGAACTGCTGGCTAAAGTAAAGAGGTTAGTGATAGAAGCACTGAGCAAAGTGTGTGTGTGTGTGTGTGTGTGTGTGTGTGTGTGTGTGTGTGTGTGTGCATGCATAGGTGTGTGTGTGTGCGTGCGCATAGGTGTGTGTGTGTGCATGCATAGGTGTGTGTGTGTGTGTGTGTGTGTGCGCATAGGTATGTGTGTCTGTTAGAGCCATATCATTGAAGAGACTGCACCTACAGTGTGTGTGTGCATGAATAGGTGTGTGTGTGCGTGTGAGTGTTTACGCGCATAGGTGGGTGTGTGCACGCGTGTATAGGTATGTGTGTCTGTGCGTGTGCATAGGTGTGTGTGTGTGTGTGCGCGTGCATAGGTGTATATATGTGTGTGTGTTCGCATAGGAGTATATGTGTGTGTGCGCGTGCATAGGTGTATATATGTGTGTGTGTTCGCATAGGAGTATATGTGTGTGTGCGCGTGCATAGGTGTGTGTGAGAGATAAAGAAAGTAAGAATGGCAAATATGTAAACGAGCATGTGTGTGTGTGTGTGTGTGTCTGTGTGTGTGTGTGTGTGTGTGTGTGAGAAAGAGAGGGAATGCAGATGAGGTGATAACACAGAGAAAACATTGGAGGCAGACAGACACATGCACACACACATGCACACACACACACACACATACACACACACATACACACACACACACACACACACACACACACACACAGACACAAACAGGTGACAATGTGACAGCAGTGATGGGCAGTGAGACTCACACACACAAACAAACACACACACACACACACACACACACACACACACGTATGGGACAGTTGAGCAGTGATGGGCAGTGAGTGTCCACTCACCATGACAACGGAGGGGTGTGCTGAGGGGTGTCTGGCCATCTCCTCCTCCTCCTCCTCCTCCTCCTCCTCCTCCTGGGGGGTCAGCTCCATGTCCATCTCCTCCGCCAGAGCCCCCCCCTCGGCCTCCGTGCCCCCCCCCACCTCGCTGAGGGCCAGCAGCATGGTGCCGTGTTTGGCCTTCACCGTTAGCATCCTGCTACGCGACCGCAGCGCCCAGATCTGCCGCTGGTAGCCCTGCACCCTCTGGGACAGCTCCTACACACACACACACACACACACACACACACACCCTTTAGTGCCCAGATCTGCCGCTGGTAGCCCTGCACCCTCTGGGACAGCTCCTACACACACACACACACACACACACACACACACACACACACACCCTTTAGTGCCCAGATCTGCCGCTGGTAGCCCTGCACCCTCTGGGACAGCTCCTACACACACACACACACACACACACACACACCCTTTAGTGCCCAGATCTGCCTCTGGTACCCCTGCACCCTCTGGGACAGCTCCTACACACACACACACACACACACACACACACACCCTTTAGTGCCCAGATCTGACACTGGTACCCCTGCACCCTCTGGGACAGCTCCTGGTGGCACACACAGAACCCCCCCTTAGCATGCAGAACTCCCACCTTAGAACAACACACACACTTAGCCCTTAGCTTGCAATGCTCCAGTACAGAACCCCCCCCCCTTAGCACACAGAACCCCCCCCTTACTACATGTACAACCCCCCCTTAGAATGCAGAACAGCCCCTTAGATTACAGAACCCCCCCCCTTAGCAAACATACAACACCCCCTTAGAACGCAGAACACCCCCTTAGACCACCCCCCCAACATGTACAACCCCCCCTTAGCAAACATACGACACCCCCTTTGCACACATACAACCCAACCTTAGAACCCAGAACTCCCCCTTAGAACGCAGAACCCCCCCAACACACGTACAACCCCCCCTCAGCCCTTAGCTCAGAGCACTCCAGCACAGAACCCCCCTTTAGCACACCAAGACTGCGTATGTTAGCGTAGTTCAGTTAGCCTAGCCCCCCCCAACAGACATCCTAGCCCCCCCCCTCACAGATAGCGCAGTCTCCCCCAGCACAGATAGCACACACACACACACACACACACACACACACACACACACACAGCTCGACTTACAGGGAGGATGTGATGTGGGGGCCGATGCAGCGACACACAAACCGGCACGAGCTGAAATGGGCGCGCTGCTTCTCTCTCTCTTCCGCTCTTCCTCTCCTCCTCTCCTCCTCTCTCTCTCTCTCTCTCTCTCTCTCTCTCTCCTCTCTCTCTCTCTCTCTCTCTCTCTCGCTCCCTGTCTCCCTCTCCCTCTCTCTCTCCTCCTCTCTCTCTCGCTCTCCGCTTGTGAGAAAACCTCTGACACAGATCGGTGTCACAGACTCACTGCCTCTAGCCAATCACAGCCCTGCAAAGCTGACCATCCAATCAGCAGCCGGCACAGAGAGGCAGAAAGGAAGACAGGGAGCGAGAGAGAGAGAGAGAGAGGAGGAGAGAGAGAGAGAGAGGAAGAGGGGGAGTGAGAGAGAGAGAGAGAGAGAGAGGAGGAGAGGACAGCCACAGAGGGAGGGGGGCGGGAGCAAGCAGAGAGCAAAGACGATTGGCTCAGCAGAGCAACAGAGCCACACTAATCTTCCTGTTCAGTCAGCGCACACACACACACACACACACACACACACACACACACACACACACACACACACACACACACACACACACACAAAAGCACTAAAGAGCAGGAAGTGAGCTCACTGTGCACGAGTCTCCCTCATTCCTCATTCCTGCCCCTCTGGCCAATCACAGCACAGCAAGGCTAACAAAGGGCCTGCAGAGCAGCAGACAGGCCGGGAGGGGGAGGGGTTAGACACACACACACACACACACACACACACACACACAGCTCTTGTTGGCTCTGCTGCCGTGGAGACTGGTCATGTGACCTGCAGTCTGGGAGGAGAGCTGCAGCAGGACTGAGACTCAGACGCAGCAGTGTGTGTGTGTGTGTGTGTGTGTGTGTATGTGTGTGAGTGTGTCTGTGTGTGTGTGTGTATGTGTGTGAGTGTGTCTGTGTGTGTGTGTGTATGTGTGTGTGTGTGTATGTGTGTGTGTGTGTGTCTGTGTGTGTGTGTGTCTGTGTCTGTGTGTCTGTGTCTGTGTGTGTGTGACTGATGCTGCATTCCAGAAAGCTGGGATGTCGGACATATCCTACTTGGAGTTTTCCAGGCGAATGAACATGAACATAAACAAAGCCAGCTGGGACACGCTAATTCGCTTTGATAGGAAAAGAATGACTGAATCTAGGATTAGGTTATTGGCTGACAATAATCTAGGATTAGGAGTATTGACTGATAATAATCTAGGGTTAGGTTATTGACTGATAATAATCTAGGATTAGGTTATTGACTGATAATAATCTAGGGTTATGTTATTGACTGATAATAATCAAAATCAAGGTCTTCCTAAGGACACTTTTAGACCTCATTGTCACATATTGTAATGAAACCTAACGATGATTTAGTCATGTGAGAAATCCACAGAACTGAGTTTTCTGTATCAGTATTAAGGGAGATTTAGACTGAGAAAGTTTGAATTAATCGGGGTGGGCAATATACCTTACTTCTATTGGATCTCCTTTAATGTAAGACACACAGAAATGGTTCCTGTGTCGTTTGAAAGCTCATTTCCAGTTCTATAATTTACATATATTATATATTATTATATTATATATTATATTGCATATAATACCTAAAATAAAACATAGCTGAGCTATCATCAGAGATTGTAATATTAAAATTTTAATAGCGACAAAATCTGTATTTTAAAATGAGTCATTATTTTTTTTACTAAAGCTAGCCTGTAATGTCATTAATATCTCCAGATGTGGTCTTTGGTGTTTGAGTCACTGTAGAGGTTGTGACTTATCAGGTGCCACAACATGGGCCACTTTGGCATGAAACTGTACCGGAGCTCAGCTCACCTCCGGAATACAGCCACACACACTACCTCACAAACACACACACACACACACACACACACACACACACACACACACACACACACACACACACACACACACACACACACACACACACACACACACACACACTCTGCCTCAGCAATACAGCCAGCCAGAGCTGAGCTCCCTCTGCTACAGCATTTATAATAATATCACAGAGGGAGATATTGACCACTGTCAGTAAAGAAGGGCCCCCCTCCTTACAAAAGCCAATTCAAGACACATGTTAAACTAGTTCAGCTAATTAAGGTTATAATTATTCTGATCAGAGGTGAGGAGGTGGAGATAAGTTCTGGAGGGCTCTTGTTGTGTCATTGTTTTATTATATGGTAGGCTATAGATTATAATCAAATAACTTCACGCAGAGATATGATGGCCAAAGTCAACTAGCTTTTAACTATCTTCATGGGGACCACCATTGCTCCGTGACTCAGGTTGCTGCATCTCAGTGAGGTCAGGGTAGATCTTTCTGCCCCTTCAGTGAGGTCGGGGTAGATCTTATTGCCCCTTCAGTGAGGCCGGGGTAGATCTTTCTGCCCCTTCAGTGAGTCCGGGGTAGATCTTTCTGCCCCTTCAGGCAGAGGGGTAGTAGGCTAGGGGCAGAAAGCTAGTAGGCTAGTAGGACCTCCGGCTTTGAGTGGCGTTCCGGAGCAGTTTTCCTAGTAGGAGGTCAAGGAAGTTTCACCACCTCCCAGTTTTCCGGAACGCAGCATGAGACTAGGACACAGCAGCAGAACAACTCCCCTAGCAACGCTAACTCACCTAGCAACACTAACTCACCTAGCAACACTAACACTCTTGGCAACACTAACACTCTTGGCAACACTAAGGCCCCGTTTAAAACTGGTTAATTTGCTGCTTAATTAGTTGCCCAATGCGGCAGCGAGCCATTACGTGCCATTCAAAACAAAGTTCTTTTTACCGAGTTGCCTTTGAATTACTCCTGTAACAGCCTTTTTTCAAGGCAGCTTTGATGTATCCTCAATGGTAAGTGTTACCTGAAATTCTGTGCGCTAACTTTCAAACAGCTGTGAAAACCACATACAATTCATCATTCATTTTTAAAACACTACGCCATTTCATTATTGCATTCAATTACTCCGATGCCATTGGACTGCAAGAAATGCTGTTTTGTTTGTGACCTTGCCAAACTGTAAAGCACTTTGAGCTGCATCTTGTATGTATGA
>CM059282.1:30911373-30918873 GCA_030347295.1 Setipinna tenuifilis | reverse complement strand
AGCTGTGTTTTGAGACTGAACCAGATGTGTCTGAGACTGTAGTTTGTACTTTTTTAAGGCCTGTGGTTGTCATTTTGGGCCATTGTGACGGTTACATGTTAGATGTGACATGTTATATGTGACATGTTAGATGCTACATGTTAGATGTGACATTAGATGTTGACCTTGTTAGCTGTGACATGTTAGATGTGACATTAGATGTGACATTAGATGTGACATGTGAGATGTTGACCTTGTGTTTGTCCAGCTTGCTGTGGGCCTCGTCTGTGGATGAGGCTCTAGCGGTGGTGAACTCCGCCATACTTCTCTCCGCCTCCTCCAGCCTAGCGACGACCTCTGACCTCACTGCCTCATAGCAGCGCCACAGTGCAGCACACCTGGATACATGACATTACCTTAGTAACGCTAAACAAACAACGCGTGTTAATATCACTTGGACGCACAACACAGCAGCAGGTCATCACAATACCTTAGTAACGCTAACAAAACAACACATCACAGTACCTTAGCAATGCTAACAAAACAACATATCACAATACCTTAGCAATGCTAACAAAACAACATATCACAATACCTTAGTAACTCTAACAAAACAACACAATAATACCTTAGCAACTACACCCAAACAACACGTGTTAATACCGTAGCAACTCTAACCAAACAAAATGACAACACCTTAGCAATGCTAACCACACAACACACGCTAATACCTTAGCCATTCTAACCAAACAACATACGCTAATACCTTAGCAGCTGTAACCAAACAACACATGACAATACCTTAGCAACTATACCCAAACATGTTCATACCGCAGCAACTCTAACCAAACAACACATGACAATATCCTAGTCACTATATCCAAACAACACATGATAATATCTTAGCTACTATAGCCAAACAACACGTGTTAATACCGTAGCAACTCCAACCAAACAACACATTACATTACCTTAGCAACTGTAACCAGACAACACATTTAACCTTAGCAACTGTAACCAAACAACACATGTTACCTTTGTAGGGTTTCCTGTTGACCCCTCAGTTGCTCCCTGACCTCTGACCCCTGGAGACACACACTCTGCACGCTGGTCGTGAGGTTCTGGGCGGAAGCAGAGTCCACCAGGGTCTGGAGCTCCGGGCACAGGGCCTCCAGTGCCTCCAGCCCGCTCCTGAAGGCCTCCTCCTGGGCACGGACGTCCTCCAGCGCCCCTAGACGCTCCTGGAGGTCCTCTGGTTCTGCCGGTGCTCTTGCCTGCTCCAGAACTGCAGCCGCCCCCTCCAGCCAGCGCTGGGCCCGGGCCAGGGCAGAGTGGTAGCGCCGCACCAGGGGGAGGGCCTGAGCCAGGGACGCCTGCAGAGGGACAGGGACAGGGACACAGCATAGTCACACAGGCACAGGGACACAGCACACAGCACAGCACAGCATAACACACAGTACAGGGACACGGCACAGCACAGCACAGCACAACACACAGCACAGGGACACAGCACACAGCACAGCACAGCACAACACACAGCACAGGGACACAGCACAGGGACACAGCACACAGCACAGGGGCACAGCACAGCACAACACACAGCACAGCACAGCACAGGCACACAAAGGGCAGCATAGTCAATGGGCTGCATGTATGCTTAGTATAAGTGTATGAGTCTATTCTACTGAATGAAGTGGTTATGATTCAGTAAAAGGAGGTCTTTTACCTGTTTGCCTGAAAGTGCTTGAAGAAACTCGTGTTCCAGTTGTTTAATTTCTCCCAGAATGTTTTCATAATTGTCAGGCAATTGCTTTTTCTGCTGGCTGTATTTCTCTCTCTCCTTGTTCGCCAGAGTGTCGATGATTCGGCCCCTGGACTGAGCTTCCTCCCGGAGAGACGCCGTCGTCCGTAACTGGCGTTCGACCTTTTCGCCCGTCAGCTCGTCAAAGGTCAGGGGGCCCCCAAGGTCGTCTCTGGAGGACTTGAGCCACCCCAAGGTCGTGAGCATCTCCGTGTGCAGGTCACCGCTGTCCCTGACGACACTCTCACAGGAAGTGATGCGATGCTCCACCCTTCCCCTCAGGCTGAGCAGCTCCTCCTGCCACGAGGACACCTGCTGGTGGCTCTGGGTAACTGCAGCGCGGCTCAGGGCCTGCGAGGACACCTGCTGGTGGCTCTGGGTATCTGCAGGGCTGCTCAGGGCCTGCAGGAGGTCCTCTGCGGCCCCCAGAGACTGGCTGAGGCTGTGGAGGGCGGTCAGGGTGCTGGTGCTGTGGGTCTGGGGCTCTGATTGGCTCAGCTGGTCCCTGATGGCCTTAAGCTCCGCCTCCAGGCATGTGGCTGTCACGGTCTGCTGCTCTACGGACGGCAGCACCTGGTCCAGGTCTCTGATCTTCACCTGATCCAGGTGTCTGAGCTTCTGCCGGACTCGCTGCTTGAGCCCGGAGCAGAGTTTCAGCAGCTGCCCTAGCGAATCAGGGCCGCTGGGGGCTTGGCCTGAGCCCAGAAGCCCCACCCTCTTTCTCCTCAGCTCTGCCAGAGGCGTGTCCTGAGCGACGAGGTTGCCAAGGAGCTCAGTCAGGTCGCCACGGAGACCTGCTGTGACATCACCACGGAGACCTGCGGTGATATCCGCACACGGGCTGCTGACGCTCTTTCTCTCCAAGGCATCAAACTGTTGCTGCAGGAGCCTCCCAGTCCTCTGGCCCGCCTCCATCAGGGCCCTAAAGCTGCTCTGATTGGCCAGCGCCGTCTGCAGTGCCTCCTGCCTGTACCTGGCCAGTCCCAGCACGCTGTTGTACTGCTGCGGCAGAGCGCTGAGCTTCTCGTCCAGGTGTGCGCGCTCCAGCTGGCCCAGCGCGGGCAGCATCTCCTCACCTGTCCGCTGCACCATCAGCAGCAGGTTCTCGTACTGGGGGCCCTGCTCCAGCACCGCCTGGTACTGTGTGAGGAGGGACTGCAGGTGCGCGTCGCTCGCGTTACGGTCAATCTCGGGGAACGTCAGTGCCTCTGTGTGCCCCAGCCAGTCGCACATCTTCTCCAGGTCGGCTTTGAAGTACTTCCGGGTCACGAGAGCCTTCTGCAGGTCCTGCAGTTTGCGTGTGTGCCTGTGGAGGGCGCTGTCGAGCATGCTCTGCACCTGCTGCAGCCGGGCCAGCGTCTCGGCCTTCTCCTCGTCCGTACTGTCCTTCACCAGGTCCCTCGCCCGCCCCCACAGCGCCACCAGCGCCCCCTGCTGGGCCTTGAGGGTACTGAGCGAGCTCCGACACGCCTCCGCCTGATTGGACACGTCCTTAGGCTGCAGGGCCACAGGCTCCTCCCCCTGTGTGGCCACGCCCTCACGCCCCGCCCCTCTCGAGACCACGCCCCCCTCCTGCACCCCCTGCTCCACCTGCTCCAGTGCCCGCAGGAAGTGTGTGCGCTCCGTCAGTGTCCTGGCCAGCTGCTTCCTGCGCTGCGTTACCGTGGCACCTAGAGACTCCGCCTCCTGCACGGCCTGTGTGGGAATAAAATATATTATTATTTATTAAATATGTATTATATATATATTATATTATATATATTATAAATATACATTATTTATTAAATATATATTATATATATATATATTATATATATTATAAATATACATCATTTATTAAATATATTATATATATATATATATATATATATATTATATATTATAAATATACATCATTTATTAAATATATATTATATATATTATATAAATATACATAATTTTTTTAAATATATATAATCATCAGGGTTTAATGAATTGAGTGTTGAATTGAGTGTTTATGTGTAACTTGTGTGTTTAAACTGCATAGTCATGCCATGTGTAATCATTGTGCCCTTCACTGTTTGGAACACTCTGTGGCTTTTATGTGGCCTTGCTCTCTGAAGGCTCTCTGAGATTTCTTGATTGCCAGCTGACTCTGCCTGAGTTTATTTGATATCCAGAGTTGTGAACCACACCTGCTGGGTAAGTATGTATGTATGTATGTGTTTATGTATGTATGTATGTATGTATGTATGTATGTATGTATGTATGTATGTGTGTATGTATATGTGTATGTATGTGTGTATGTATGTATGTATGTATGTATGTATGTATGTATGTATGTATGTGTGTATGTATGTGTGTATGTATGTATGTATGTATGTATGTATGTATGTGTGTATGTATGTATGTATGTATGTGTGTATGTATGTGTGTATGTATGTATGTATGTATGTATGTATGTATGTATGTATGGGTTTGTGTGTGTGTGTATGTATGTGTGTGTGTATATGTGTATAGACCTGCTGAGTAAGGTGCTGCAGCCTCCTCCTCTCGCTCAGGCCCAGTCTGGGTACCAGCCCCTCAGCCTCCCCCACCACCTGGGCCAGGTGCTGCTGCCGCGCCTCCATCTCCGCACAGGTGCTCAGGTGCTCCAGCAGGTAGCTCTGCGTGCCGTGGGGGTCGGGGGGCGGGCCGGTCCTGATGGCGTCGGCCAATGGCGGCTGCTTCTCCAGGGCCGATGCGTGAGCGTCTCGCAGACGCGCCTCCGTCAGCTCCAGCTCCCTCAGGATGGAGGCCGAGTTCTGGACCTTCTGCTGCAGGAGGTTCTCCGTCTGGGCCCAGCGGTTCTCCAGGTGTTCCGCGTGCTCCTGCACCAGCTGCCGGTCCTCTGGGCTGAGGCGGGCCAATAGCGTCTGCCTGCTCTCCCTCAGGTCCTCCAGCAGCCCCCGCTGGTCCTGCAGGTGGGAGAGCAGCTTCCGCAACACGCCCAGGTGCTCCACAGTGCTCTCAGTGTCCGCCCTGTAACCATGACAACCACAGCACAGAGAGAGATGACCCTTAGTAACCATGACAACCACAGCACAGCTCTGCTTTTAGTGTCCACCCTGTGGAGAGAAACAATCCTTAGTAACCATGACGACCATAGCACAAAGAGAGAGATGACCATGACAACAACAGTTCAGATGTGTCTGCATTACAGAGAGACAACCCTTAGTAACCATGACGACCACAGTGCTGCTCTTAGTGTCCTGCCCTGTAGAGAGAGACAACCACAGGTTTAGTGAATCAGAGGAAGACAACACAGACTTGTTGTTTTTACTGGATTATTGTCCTGCACTTGGTTGTACCTAAAGACAAGCATGTATGTCACTAGCCATGGTAACCATGACAACCATGGCACCTGTTGCCACCCCTTAGTAAACATGGTAACCACAGCACATGTCACTACCCCAAAGTTACTATGCCAACTACAGCTTGGATATAGCTTGGATATCCCCACTTTGGATTCAACTGTAGCCGATGAACTTGATGCCTCAATACATCTGGATGAAGTTAAACGCTCGATTATGTCATTGCAGTCAGGTAAAGCCCCGGGGCCAGATGGTTTCCCCCCAGAATTCTATAAGAAATTCCACATTCAATTGGCCCCATTGCTTCTCTCTGTGTTTCAGGAATCTCTAGAACAGGGCTCACTCCCCCCCACCTTACGTCAAGCCTCAATCTCCCTTCTGTTAAAAGAAGGCAAAGACCCCGATCTGTGTGATTCCTACAGACCCCTGAGCCTCCTCAATGCTGACGTTAAGGTCTTGTCTAAATTATTGGCTAACCGCCTTGATAAGGTTCTCCCCAACATAATTTCTGAAGAACAAACTGGTTTCATAAAGGGCAGACATTCCTTCTTCAATCTTAGAACACTTTTTAATATTATCTATTCCAAAGACTCTAGTCAACGGCCTGAAGTGGTAATTTCCCTTGATGCAAAATCGGCGTTCGATAGAGTTGAGTTTAACTATCTTTTTTCAGTTTTAAAAAGGTTTGGCTTTGGGGACACACTAATATCTTGGATACGGCTCTTGTATACCTCACCCCTAGCCTCTGTAAACACCAATATGATCAGGTCTGAATATTTCCCCATAGCTCGTGGTACTCGCCAGGGTTGTCCACTATCTCCTCTGCTGTTTGCCATTGCCATAGAGCCCCTCTCTATAGCCATTAGAAAGTCAGATTCTTTCCTGGGGATTACCCGTAGGGGTATTGAACACAGGCTTGCATTGTATGCAGATGATTTGATTTTGTATGTAACCGACCCCCTGTCTCATCTACCTAACATTTTATCTTTATTGGACGACTTTGGCTCCTTCTCTGGATACAAGCTCAATCTGCAAAAGAGTGAATGCCTCCCTATTAACTCAAAAGCTCTCTTGCTTACACAGTCTGATCTACCATTTCACCTGAATACATTCAGCATTAAGTATCTTGGAGTGACTGTTACCCGTACATTGTCTGCTTTATTAGATGCTAATTTCACCCCCCTGCTTGGCCATATGAAATCTGCTTTCCAGAAATGGCGCAATCTACCCTTATCTATGCTGGGCAAAATTAATGCCATTAAGATGAACATTCTCCCCAAATTTCTGTACCTTTTTCAATGTGTCCCTCTATTCTTGCCCAAATCATATTTTAAGTCTATTGATCAAGCTGTCATTTCTTTTATATGGGGTGGGAAAAACCCTAGGTTTAAGAAGTCTCTGTTGCAGCAGTGCACACTCAGTGGTGGACTGTCGCTACCAAACTTCATGTACTATTACTGGGCCGCAAATATCCCAAAATTTCTGTTTTGGGTGCACGACCCCCAACCGCTGTGGTGCCAACTTGAATCGAGCTCATGCGTGTCTTCCTCTCTTCCTGCTCTTCTCTTTTCATCACTCCCAACTTCCCCCTCCCGCTACACAGATAACCAAATTGTTTGTAGTTCATTGAAAATCTGGTATCAATTCAGGCATCATTGTAAGTCACACTCTGCTTCTGTCCTCATGCCCATAAACAACAATCATCTCTTTCCACCTTCGTTCTTAGACGACGCATTCCGTGTGTGGGAGAGAAACGGCATACAGACATTCAAAGAATTATACATTGGCAGTGATTTTGGTAGCTTTGCAGACTTGTCCACTTCTCATAATTTGCCTAAAACACATTTATATAGGTACTTTCAAATTAGGCACTGTGCCTCCAATGTTTTTTCCAACTTCCCCTCTTCTCCTCCGGAACAGCCTTGGGACTTTCTTTTTAAACTTAAACCAAATCAGAGGTCACTTATATCAATCATTTATAAAGGACTACTTTCACTTGACACAGATGTCCACTCTAATTCCATGGCTGCCTGGGAGCAGGAGCTGGGTATTGATTTTGAGGAAGATTTCTGGGAGAGAGCCATTGACAAAATCCGTAAATCATCATCATGTGCTCATTTGAGTCTGATTCAGTTTAAAATTGTTCAAAGATTACATCTGTCTACTTCAAAATTATCTAAAATATACCCTGACATAGATGATGCTTGTGTGAAATGTGGTAGTACACCCTGCCATTTATCTCATATGTTTGCCCTATGCCCCAAACTTAGTAATTACTGGAATTCCATTTTCAAAACCCTCTCAGACATTCTAGGTATCACTCTGGAGCCGTGTCCTCTTGTGGCCATTTTTGGTATTACACCCCGCCTTGCACTCCTCAGCAACACC
>CM059282.1:30898873-30903873 GCA_030347295.1 Setipinna tenuifilis | reverse complement strand
ACTGCTCATTAACCAATCACCTCACAGACACTACTGCTCATTAACCAATCACCTCACAGATATATGTGACTCAAGAGAGTAGGACGCTTTTTTTGCATTGCTCTTGCTTGACCTTCTTTTTTTGCTATTTCCATTATTTTTCAATTTGATTTCCTTTCTTTTTTGTCTTACTTTCACAACTCTAGCAAAAATAAAGGACAAAAACTTTCAGTTATTAGTGGTTGTACAAGATAACCTAAAAGTCAGACAATACAGCTGGCACAGCAGTTCACCTTGACTCTGGAGTATAACAAAGTGTTAGACCCAGAAACGTCTGTGGCAAATGAACTTGAACAGCACAGAACATTTCTATCCTGGAATAAAAAATTGATGCCCGTCCATCAAAGACGGATGAAATACACAGGACATCTGATGAAGGGAGTCCAGCAGCTGATAATCTGATGAAGGGAGTCCAGCAGCTGATACTATCTAATGAAGGGAGTCCAGCAGCTGATACACAGCACATCTAATGAAGGGAGTCCAGCAGCTGATAATCTGATGAAGGGTCCAGCAGCTGATGAAGGGAGTCCAGCAGCTGATACATCTAATGAAGGGAGTCCAGCAGCTGATACTGTGGGAATGCAGAGAATGCACAGCTGCCTGGACATCTGGAAGCAATAGTAGTAGTTCCCAGAGAGACAACTCACCAGAGACAGAGAGTGAACTCACCAGAGGCAGACAACTCAGCAGAGGCCGAGACTGAACTACAATAAAAGAGCAACTCACCACAGACAGCGACTGAACCGCGAGAAAAGAGCAGTGGGCAAAGATGAAAAGCAACCATTAACACATGCTTGTCCTACAACCCTGCTAATGCATCCATCTCTGACAACAAAAACAGTAATTCAAAGATAGTGTCAAATCATAAAGCTATTGAACGCATCATTGTGCATGTTGGAGCAAATGACATTTTTGGGAAACAGCTCAGTGTCTGTGAAGACTTCAGAGGCCTTTTATCTGCCCTAAATGAGCTCTCTCAACTATTTAGTCTGAACACATGACCTGGCCAGCAAAGGCGTGTTTCCCTTGGGATGAATGACGATGAATGATGAATGATGAATGTCATAGACAATTTTAATCTGTTTTGGAATTGCAGAGCATTCTGCAGAACAGATGGCACAGAACTTAGCTGGACTGGGGCCAAAGTCCTGGCTGACCACTATCGCCTCTCTCTCTACCATGCAATCTTTTCTTTACCGACCTTGGGTCAACCTGCTGATAAGCGCTCTGTAGCAGTGCAGACAGAACCAATCATGGCTGATAAAGACTCTGTTGGGGTACAAACTGAAACAGTCATGTACATTACATCACACTATCCAAAAGCGACTTACAAAAAGGAGGACATACGCTAACAGAGGTGTATAGGAACACAGAGTCAACAGCCTACCCTCATACATCAACAAACACTCTGGAGAACCAAAACAATGGCCCTCACAAGCCGAGAGAGAACTGGCAAATCACCTCACAAGCGGAGAGAGAACTGGCCAATCACCTCCTCTGCTGGGACCTTGGATACGCCTCTGGCAGTCGCAAACAATGCTTGCACTGAAGTGGGGACCACTGCTCTAACAGCAGACACAGGAATGTCAACAATGCCCGTGTGTTATTTTCCACTGTTGAGAAGTGAACAAACCTCTCATTACAACTGCCTGCTCAGCTCAGTTAATCAATGCACTGACTTTGCATTTTTTACAAGGGGAAAATTGGTAAAATACGACAGAATATAACTTCTCAATTGCAAATAGCTCAATCTGGCACCATTGGCTGCAGTGAGAGGAGACGAGGGTTAGGGTTAGAGGGGACATCTCTGACATCATAAATAGGAATGTCAACAATGCCTGTGTGTTATTTTTTACAGCACACACACTACCACTCACAGCCAGTGATCACACACACATCACCACTCACAACAGAAGTGCAGCCAATGAGCACACACACATCACCATGCAGGAAATAAGAACAGCCAATCACTGGGCACACAGAACAGTTTGGAATCCAAGTTCAGCCAATGAGATGGCTGCTGATGGCCAGTGGGTGATGGAGATGAGCTGTGATTGGTCACCTTGTGTCGGGCCAGCTGCTGGGTGGCCACCTGGAGGCTCCGCCCCTTGGAGGGGTCAGGGGTCATGGAGGGGTCAGGGGTCACGGAGGGGTCAGAGGTCACCATCCTGCCGGCCGTCTGCAGCAACCACCGCTCCACCTGCTGCAGCTCCCTCAGGTACGACTCCTGCTCACACACCTGGGCCTCCACACACTCCACATGGGCCTACACACACACACACACACACACACACACACACACACAGATATTAATATAGGTACGCCTCCTGCTCACACACCTGGGCCTCCACACACTCCACATGGGCCTACACACACACACACACACACACACACACACACACATATTAATATAGGTACGTCTCCTGCTCACACACCTGAACCTCCACACACTCCACATGGGCCTGACACACACACACACACACACACACACACACACACACACACACACACACACACACACACACGTGCATACACACACACACACACACACACACACCAAGATTAAGGCAATGACTTTACCTGAATAGCCACAGTTGTTTAAGGGAGAATAGTGATTGACAGGTGTGTGTGTGTGTGTGTGTGTGTGTGTGTGTGTGTGTGTGTGTGTGTGTGTGTCTTACAGCAGCAGTAGCACACAGGTGTGTGTGTGTGTGTGTGTGTGTGTGTGTGTGTCTTACAGCAGCAGCAGCACACAGGTGTGTGTGTGTGTGTGTGTGTGTGTGTGTGTGTGTGTGTCTTACAGCAGCAGTGGCACACAGGTGTGTGTGTGTGTGTGTGTGTGTGTGTGTGTGTGTGTCTTACAGCAGCAGTGGCACACAGGTGTGTGTATTGGTCCTGCAGCGTCTCCAGTCTGTGTGTGAGGGAGGGGGAGGGGCTCTTTAAGCCACGCCCCTTAGCCACCACAGCCTGCACGGCCAGTGCACGACAACGCAATGCATTCTGGGTCGCCTGGCAGAGAGGGGGGGGGGAGGGGGGGGTAAAGAGAAAGAGAGAGAGGGGTGGGGGAGGGGGGTAAAGAGAGACAGAAAGAGAGAGAGAGACAGTAAACAATGCATTCTGGGTTTCCTGGGCTGGGCTGTGAGGTATTATCGTAATTGTAAATGTAATGTAATATAATGTAGTGTACCTTGTATTTGCTGAGTTAGGCTGTGATATGTTTTTGTAATTGTAAATGTAATGTAATGTAATGTGATCTAATGTAGTGTGATGTAATGTAATGTAATGCACCTTGTATTTGCTGAGTTGAGCTGTGATGTATTATTGTAATGTAATGTAATGTAATGTATTGTAATGTAATGTGATGTGATGTAGTGTAGTGTAATGTAATGTAATGTGATGTAATGTGATGTAATGTAGTGTAATGTAATGTAACGCACCTTGTATTTGCTGAGCTGGGCTGTGATGTATTATTGTAATGTAATGTAGTGTAATTGTAGTTGTGATGGACCTTGTATTTGCTGAGCTGGGCTGTGGTGTGTTGTTGTAATGTAATGTGATGTAATGTTATATAATGTAATGTAATGTAATGTAATCTATTGTAAATGTAATTTAATATAATGTAATATAATGCACCTTGTATTTGCTGAGCTGGGCTGTGATGTATTATTGTAAATGTAATATTATGTAATGTAATATAATGTAATTTAATGCACCTTGTATTTGCTGAGCTGGGCTGTGATGTAGTATTGTAAATGTAATGTAATGCAATATAATGTAATATAATGTAATATAATGCACCTTGTATTTTCTGAGCTGGGCTGTGATGTAATGTAATGTAATATAGTGTAATGTAGTGTAATATTATGTAATGTGATGTAATTGTAATGCACCTTGTATTTGCTGAGCTGGGCTGTGATGTAGTATTGTAATATAATGTAATATAATGTAATGGTAATATAATGTAATGTAATGCACCTTGTATTTGCTGAGCTGGGCTGTGATGTAGTATTGTAATATAATGTAATATAATGTAATTGTAATATAATGTAATGTAATGCACCTTGAATTTGCTGAGCTGGGCTTTGCGCTGATGCAGCTCAGCCTTGGGCTCCGGGGGGCCACTGAGGACCGCTCTGGTCTCCTCCAGGAAGAGCATCTGGGCCCTCAGCCGCTCCTCCACCTCCCTGTGGAGCTGCAGACTCCTCTCCAGGGAGGCGCGCTCCTCCCTCAGCCCCACCACCAGCGCCTCCTGCTGGGCCAGCCTCCCCTCCACCTCCCCCTCCAGACGCTCCACCCCACAGGAGTCCAGGAATCCCACAGCCAGCTCCGCCTGCCCACGCAGGCTCCTCAGCAGGCCGTGACCTCCCTGCACCTCCTCCTGCAGTGCCTGGGGGAACCAGGAGACAGGAGGAGAGGAGATAGGAGGAGACAGGAGACACAGGAGGAGACAAGAGAGGAGATATGAGACCAGCACACATGAGGATAGGAGACACGAGAAGAAGGACACAGGAGGAGACACTATGTACTATGGAATATGGAATACTATGGCATGCCCTATCAGACATATAATACTATGGCATGCCCTATCAGACATATAATACTATGGCATGCCTGTCAGACATATAATACTATGGCATTCCCTATCAGACATATAATACTATGGCATGCCCCATCAGACATATAATACTATGGCATGCCCCATCAGGCATATAATACTATGGCATGCCTATCAGACATATAATACTATGGCATGCCCCATCAGACATATAATACTATGGCATGCCCCATCAGACATATAATACTATGGCATGCCTATCAGACATATAATACTATGGCATGCCCCATCAGACATATAATACTATGGCATGCCCCATCAGACATAAAACACTATGGCATGCCTATCAGACATATAATACTATGGCATGCCTATCAGACATATAATACTACGGCATGCCTGTCAG
>CM059282.1:30886373-30891373 GCA_030347295.1 Setipinna tenuifilis | reverse complement strand
GGGGGTGGAGCAAAGCTGGAGGGTCTTCTGGGCGTCACTCAGCCACCGCTGCAGCTCACACACACCCTCAGAGAACGCCTCGTGTTCCGCACACACACTCTCCAAACGCCACAGCTTCTCCTGCACACACACACACACACACACACACACACACACACACACATATGAGCCCCTCAGAGAACGCCTCGTGTTCCGCACACACACTCTCCATACGCCACAGCTTCTCCTGCACACACACACACACACACACACACACACACACACACACACACACACAAACAAATATAGGAAGGAGGTGTTTTCTTTGTGAGGTGACATAGTGTGTGTGTGTGTGCGCATGCACGTGTGTGTGTGTCTGTAAGGCACTGGCGGGAGTGTTACCTTGGTGAGGTTATGTAGTGAGTGAGTGTGTGTGTGTGTGTGTCTGTGTGAGGAAGGCGTTACCTTGGTGAGGTTGCTAAGCGCCAGGTACTGGGCAACCAGCTGGGACACCCCATGAATGAAACTCCGCCCCCCAGCATCCCCCTCACACAGGCCCTTGGCCACGCCCCTCAGCTGGGTTAACTCCGCCTCCCGGCACCCCAGCTCCTCCAGGACTGCCTGCACACACAGAGGTCAAAAGGTCAAAAGGTCATGGGCGCAGAGTACAGATATACACAGGGGTCAAAAGGTCATCAGTGCAGACTACAGACACACACAGAGGTCAAAAGGTCATCAGTGCAGACTACAGACAGACACAGGGGTCAAATGTCATCAGTGCACACTACAGACATGCACAGAGGTCAAAAGGTCATGAGCACAGACACACACAAAGGTTAAAAGGTTAAAAGGTCATCAGTGCAGACTACAGACACACACAGGTCAAAAGGTCATCAGTGCACACTACAGACACACACAGGGGTCAAAAGGTCATCAGTGCAGACTACAGACACACACAGAGGTCAAAAGGTCATCAGTGCACACTACAGACACACACAGAGGTCAAAAGGTCATCAGTGCAGACTACAGACACACACAGAGGTCAAATACTACATACACTACAGACACTACAGACACTACAGACACTACAGACACTACAGACACTACAGAGCTTCAGGTTCTCAGGAGTACACATCAGCCAAGTACTCTGTAGCAGTTCAGCTGTAGTCTGACATGAGTTAGCAGTAGTTTGTAGTAATGTACCTGTAGTTTGTTATGAGATAGTGGTAGGCTGTGGTAATGTACCTGTAGTTTGTTATGAGATAGTGGTAGGCTGTGGTAATGTACCTGTAGTTTGTTATGAGATAGTGGTAGGCTGTGGTAATGTACCTGTAGTTTGTTATGAGTTAGTGACTTACCTGTAGTTTGTTAAGAGATAGTGGTAGGCTGTGGTAATGTACCTGTAGTTTGTTAAGAGATAGTGGTAGGCTGTGGTAATGTACCTGTAGTTTGTTAAGAGATAGTGGTAGGCTGTGGTAATGTACCTGTAGTTTGTTATGAGATAGTGGTAGGCTGTGGTAATGTACCTGTAGTTTGTTATGAGTTAGTGACTTACCTGTAGTTTGTTAAGAGATAGTGGTAGGCTGTGGTAATGTACCTGTAGTTTGTTATGAGATAGTGGTAGGCTGTGGTAATGTACCTGTAGTTTGTTATGAAGTAGCAGTAGTTTGTGGTAATGTACCTGTAGTTTGTTATGAAGTAGCAGTAGTTTGTGGTAATGTACCTGTAGTTTGTTATGAAGTAGCAGTAGTTTGTGGTAATGTACCTGTAGTTTGTTATGAAGTAGCAGTAGTTTGTGGTAATGTACCTGTAGTTTGTTATGAGATAGTGGTAGGCTGTGGTAATTTACCTGTAGTTTGTTATGAAGTAGCGATAGTATGTAGTAATTTACCTGTAGTTTGTTATGAAGTAAAGGTAGGCTGTGGTAATGTACCTGTAGTTTGTTGAGTTCCTGTCTCTTGCAGTGGACATCATGGAGGCGGGCTGTACTTTCCTGGACTATGACCTCAGTGGCTTTCAGCCAATCCTGGAGAGGCTCAACCCTTGCCTCAAAATCCTTCATCTGTGATTGGAGGTTCTGCACATCACATAAAACAAAGACCACACATGTTCAAAGCACACAGCAATCATGACACATATCGAATCTGTGATCTCTTCTCATGATAGTGCTATGCTTACAGATACGACAACACACTACTGCCCCCTATAGGTACATACACAGACTTTATGTGATTAATCATGCGGTTGGTTTATTTAGTGCTGTGAATGACTGATATCGCTTACTTTAGAAAGAGACACAATTCTGCTGTTATCCAACAGAGTGTGACAGATGCAATTCTGCTATGTCATCTGTTGGTCATGTCTAACCTGTAAAGGTGTTTCTGCTCTGTCATCTGTTGGTCATGTCTAACCTGTAAAGGTGTTTCTGCTCTGTCATCTGTTGGTCATGTCTAACCTGTAAAGGTGTTTCTGCTCTGTCATCTGTTGGTCATGTCTAGCCTGGCTCACCTATAAGGTTGTCTCCCCTGTAAGGCTGTTCCACCTATAAAGGTCTCACCTGTGACATTGTCTCACCTGTGAGGTTGTCTCACCTATAAAGCTGTCTCACCTGTGAGGTTGTTTCACCGGTAAGGCTGTTCCACCTATAAAGCTGTCTCACCTATAAGGTTGTCTCACCTATAAGGTTGTCTCACCTGTAAGGCTCTCTCACTTGTAGGTTCTGCCCTGTAAGGTGGTCTCACCTGTGAAGTTGTCTCAAATGAAAGGTTGTGTCACCTATAACATTGTCTCACCAGTGTGGTTGCCTCACCTATAAAGTTGTCTCACCAGTAAAGTTGTCTCAAATGAAAGGCTGTCTTACCTATAGAGTTGTCTCACCAGTGTGGTTGTCTCACCTGTAAGGTTGTCTTCCGGGTCTGCAGGTCCCCCATGAGCTTGTCCCAATGCTCTCTGGCTCTGGTCACCTTCTCCCTGACGGCTCCGGCTCCGTCAGCACCCAGGACCTGCTCCAGGTGATCACCACACACCTGCACAGCGTTCAGCCTCACCTGGGCCTGCTCTCCATCACTCAGCAACTCCTGCAACAACACAGGTGGGGTAAGGCATGAGTAGAGGATCACAGAGCCCATCCAAACACAGGTGGGGTAAGGCATGAGCAGACGATTACTGAGCCCATCCAAACACAGGTGGGGTAAGGCATGAGTAGAGGATCACAGAGCCCATCTAAACACAGGTGGGGTAAGGCATGAACAGACGATTACTGAGCCCATGTAAACACAGGTGGGGTAAGGCATGAGCAGACGATTACTGAGCCCATGTAAACACAGGTGGGGTAAGGCATGAACAGGCGATCACAGAGCCCATCCAAACACAGGGGGTGGGGTAACTGTGGGAGGAGTAAGGCGAGTCAGGCATGACCAGTAAGGGGTGGAGTAATGAGCTGTAAGGGGTGTGGCATGACCAGTAAGGGGTGGAGTAATTACCAGCAATGGGGGTGGGGCATGAACTGTAAGAGGGTGGGGCATGATCAGTAAGGGGTGGGGCATGACCAATGGGGGTGGGACATGAGCAGCAAGGGGTGGGACATGAGCAGCAAGGGGTGGGGCATGAGCTGTAAGAGGGTGGGGTATGAGCTGTAAGGGGTGGGGCATGAGCAATGGGGGTGGGACATGCGCTGTAAGAGGGTGGGGCATGAGCTGTAAGGGGTGGGGCATGGGCAATGGGGGTGAGGCCTGAGCAGTAAGGGGTGGAGTAACAGACCCAGATCACAGAGCCATCAGAACACAGGGGGTGGGTACAGTCAGGCATGAGTAGATGATCACAGATACAGGGGGTGGGTACAGTCAGGCATGAGTAGATGATCACAGATACAGGGGGTGGGTACAGTCAGGCATGACTAGATGATCACAGATACAGGGGGTGGGTGCAGTCAGGCATGAGTAGATGATCACAGATACAGGGGGTGGGTGCAGTCAGGCATGAGTGGATGATCACAGACCACATCAGCCAGCACCTATCAGAACTAAGCACAACACCTTATGGGGGTGTGTAGGAGCCCGCCCCCCACAACAGGCAGCCTATCAGAGCCCAGATACAGTATGACAGGCAGCCTATCGGAGGACAGATATCACAGCCAGCCTATCGGAGGTCAGATATCACAGGGAGCCTATCGGAGGTCAGATATCACAGGCAGCATATGGGAGGTCAGTCTGGTGGAAACATTGCTCCACATTCACAAGACCTTTCACACTAAATAAAACATGACCCCTCCCCCTCTCAGGCTTTCCCTCCCTCTCCATCAGTCTATTCCTCCCTCTCCATCAGTCTATCTCTCCCCCTTTCAGTCTCCCTCTCTCACTCCATCAGTCTCCCTCCCTCTCCATCAGTCTCTCTCTCTCTCCATCAGTATCCCTCTCTCTCCATCAGTCTCCCTCTCTCTCCATCAGTCTCCCTCGCTCTCTCAGTCTATTCCTCCCTCTCCATCAGTCTATCTCTCCCCCTTTCAATCTCCCTGTCTCTCTCCATCAGTCTCCCTCTCTCTCATCAGTCTACCTCTCTCTCTCTCCATCAGTATCCCTCTCTCTCCATCAGTCTCCCTCTCTCTCTATCAGTCTCCCTCGCTCTCTCAGTCTATTCCTCTCTCTCCATCAGTCTATCCCTTACCCTCTCCATCAGTATTCCTCTCTCTCTCCATCAGTCTACCTCTCTCTCCATCAGTCTACCTCTCTCTCTCCATCAGTCTCCCTCTCTCTCCATCAGTATCCCTCGCTCTCTCAGTCTACCTCTCTCTCTCCATCACTCTACCTCTCCCCCTGTCAGTCTATCCCTCTCTCTCCATCACTCTACCCCCCTCTCTCTCTCTTTCTCATTGTCTACCTCTCTATTCTGTATTTTTCTCTCTTTCAGTATCTTCCTCTTTCCAGCCACACTGCACACAGCTTCTAGTGTTTGCAAGTTATCAGGACAATCTGGACAAACAAGACTAACTAACCCTAAACCTGTGTGTGTGTGTGTGAGAGAGA
>CM059282.1:30878873-30881373 GCA_030347295.1 Setipinna tenuifilis | reverse complement strand
CACACACACACACACACACACATACACACATGCACACACACACACACACACACACACACACATATGCTCAAACCCATCCCAGTGTCCACTGAACTTATTAGCGGTTAACGACTAGCATGACACTCCATGTGACACGTCTGCCCTGCGATGCTAATCTCTAATAGACACAGCTGCCAATCACATGCAAACACACACACACACACACACACACACACACACACGCTAATCTCTAATAGACACAGCTGCCACTCACACACAGCTGCCACTCACACTTTGCTGATCCTACTGGGACTAGTGCACACACACACACACACACACACACACACACACACACACACACATACACACACGCAGAGACACACACACACACACACACGCAGGGCCGTACGCAGGATTTGGAAATAGGTGAGGTCCAGGATGCGAAATTTTTTATTTATTTATTTTTTAAATGTCAGGTCACACAAAAGGTTTGTTGTTTAAATATCTTTTAATGGTGCTAAATCAATATCTAAAAAAAATGTACTGTAGGCATATATTAAAAATATGGCAAACAATCAGTAGGCCTACACCACCCATCCTTCTCAATTTCAAGTTTACTGTCTTCATCTTTGTCCCTTTCTTTATTTTTCTTTGCCAGAAATGCATCCAATTGTTTTAATCTCTTGGACATGTTTCCCCTCCTCTCTTTGACTTGTTATCTGTGGATTGTGTATGAATATGTTAAAATCAATATGAGCTGAAAAAGTGTTAGATGAAATGCTGCAATATCTAAAATGTCCCCTCTAACTATCTAACCCATCTGATCTAAACATATAAATTCAAAAAGACTGTTTATTAATCTACCAGCTCTGACGGAGCCTACCTAGGCATAGCCGAATATTTTTCTTCACCAATTGCCCTGATGGCGTATCTAATGCCAAAGTACAAATAAGCCAAATGTCTAAAATATTTGGACAATAGGGTACATGTGGACACGTCCCTACCAATATTCAGACGCTAAGGAAATGTCCCTATCAATATTTAGCCGCTAGCCTACTGTGTCTCGTAAGGAATCTCCTGAATTGTGTCCTCTTCCCGTCGCATCACTCGCAGTGTTAATCTTGTTCACTCGCATACAGGCACGACTCACGAACACAACGGCCATCAAGGTTTAACGCCACACAGGCCTACAAAGAATCACATTTAACATCCTGCTTTCTTTATTGGGCTATTCAGTTAGACATAGTCGCGTAAAAAAAAAAAAAAAAAAGGGGGAAAAAAATGAGTGAGGTCCAGACCTCGTGACCTCATAGCTGCGTACGGCCATGCACACACGCACACACACACACACACACGCACATGACATACATATGCACAAACACACACACACACACACACACACACATACATGCACACACACACATACACGCACACACACATGACATACATATGCACACACACAACAATCTTCCTCATATTAATATTAACTTGTGCAGAGGCCGTAGAAGATGTGGCAGAATAGTGTGTTTTTTTACGCTACCATACTGTTTAAGTGGGTAATATCAGGTGAAAGGAGGAGGCCTACATAAATACATAAATACATGTTAAAGATGGGCTGAGAATGTAAACAAGTATTTCACACAAAAGAATTAAAACAAAAAATTCTGGTGAGGCCCAATTTGATTAGGGTTGATTTGAACAAGCAAATATAATAATAATAATAATAATAATAATAACAATAATAATAATAATAATAATAATCTCTCACATGCTCTCTCTCACCCACACACACACACACAGACACACACACACAGACACACACACACACACACACACACAGATACCCCTCCCGTGCCTGTGCTGCTCTCCTGTCTCTCCTGTTACCTTGGCAACAGTCCATCCCTGCAGGGCGTGTGTGTGTGTGTTGCGTCTCTCTGCGTGGTGAAGCTCCGCCCCCCAGCTCTGCAGCTGCTCCTCCAATCGCGCGGCGTCGCTCTGCAGCTGTTCGTCACGGCAACGCCTCTCGCTCTCGCGCCCCGCCGCCATCATGGCCGCCGCCTGCAGATCGTCACGGGCAACCAGCGCCGCACGCTCCCATTGGTCCAGCCCCCGCGCCAAGGCCCCGCCCTCCCGGTCCATCGCCTCGCAGGCCGACGCCCACGTGTTCCGCCCAGCGCAGTCGGCACGGCAACGCAGCTCACGCAGACGCTCACGCCCCTCACACACACCCCGCCGCACCAGCGCCTGCAACACACACACACACACACACACACACACACACACATACACACACACACACACACACACACACTGTCACACACACCCCGCCACACCAGCGCCTGCAACACACACACACACACACACACACTCACACACTCACACACACACACACTCACACTCACACACTCACATACACACACACACACACTCCCACACACACACACTCACACACTCACACACACACACACACACTCCCACACACACACACACACACACACACACAAAGCAGTGCTCGCAGCAC
>CM059282.1:30869823-30873773 GCA_030347295.1 Setipinna tenuifilis | reverse complement strand
TGAGGGACCGTCTGAGCCATCTGCAGGCCCTGAGTGAGTGGGAGGAGCATCTGCAGCAGCTGGAGCACAGCGAGTACGGGGAGGGGAGGGTCATGGAGAGGGGGCGGGCACGGAGAGGGGGAGGGGCATGGGAGGGGAGGGCCATAGAGAGGGGGGGTCACCGGGCTGGAGGGGGGGGTCAGGGGCGGGTGAGGGGGCATGGAGAGGGGGCTCAGGGGAGAGTATGGGGCCGAGCACGGAGAGTCTGTGGCGGGCACCTTCAGTAGCGTGGACCTGGGGAGAGGAGAGGAGGTGGTGTGGGGGGCAAGCGGTGTGTGGGATAATGGGGAGGAGGTGGAGGAGGTGCTGGAGCAGGCGCAGGAGGTGCGGAGGGAGATCCAGCTGCTGCGTCTGGACGTGAGGCGTCTGCGGGAGCAGAACTCGCGCCTCCTCAGCGAGCCCACGCGGAACACGACGGTCAAGCGAGACGCCAACGCCATTGGGGCCGACATCAAGAGGCGGGGGGAGGAGCTTCTGGGGCTGCTGCGCAGGATGGATGGCCACGCCCACGAGCTGGAGGCGGAACACGGCGTGAACTCGGCGGTGGCGCGGATCGCTCGCACGCAGGTAAGAATGATTTTGACGTGTGTGTGTGTGTGTCTCACCAGCACGTATGTGTGTGTAATGTAATGTAATAATGTAACGCAGTACGCCTGCCTCAGCAACGGCTTCCGCGACGCCATGGCCGACTACAACCAGGCCGAGATGAGCCACCGCCACGCCGTCACCTCACACCTGCAGCGACAGATGGAGATCGTCGGACGCCAGGTGGGTGTGTGTGTGTGTGTGAGTGTGTGTGTGAGATGAGTCACCACTATGCCCAACACCAGATGGAGATTGTGGGACATCAGGTATGTGTGGGCAAATAGATGCTAAGAGATAGTGTAAGATGTTATGAGATGCCATTAGATGGTATGAGACACTAAGAGATGTTATGAGATGTTATGAGACACTAAGAGATGTTATGAGATGTTATGAGACACTAAGAGATGTTATGAGATGTTATGAGACACTAGGAGATGTTATGAGATGTTATGAGATGTTATGAGACACTAGGAGATGTTATGAGATGTTAGGAGACACTAGGAGATGCTCACTATCTCCCGGCCTAGTCACAGGTAGCCCCCTGATGATGTCACAGTACACTGCTCCACTCTAGCAGTTAGAGTGAGCTCTGCCCTCACTCTAACCTCCACTCAGTTTTTTAATTTTACTTACTTATAAATGGCCTCACCTCTGCCACCAGGCTAGTTCCTGTGTGTGTGTGTGTGTGTGTGTGTGTGTGTGTGTGGTGTGTGTGTGTGTAAATGGCCTCATCTCTGCCTCAGGTGTCGCCGAGGAGCTGGAGGAGATGCTGGAGAAAGCAATGGAACGTCTTCGCCGACAACGTCCTGGCAGAGGGCAAGACGGCGCGTGCCGCGGTACACCAGGTACGGCTACACACACACACACACAGACACACACACACACACATACACACACACACACACACACACACACACACACACACACACCAGGTACGGCTCCGGTTTTAGTTTGCTCTCGTCTCCGCTCCACAAAACAGTTCCAGTAAACAGCATCTGTGGTTGCTATGCAACAAGTGCCTAATTATACACATTGACTTCAACATTTCCCCAGCAGCCGGTTCTCTGGTGCAGTGGTTAGCACTGTACTGTACTAACAGTAGCACTGTACGGTTCCATGGGGTAACGGTAGCACTGTACGGTTCCGTGGGGTAACGGTAGCACTGTACTGTTCGTGTAATAATGAACACTGTACGGTTCCGTGGTTCCATAGTTAGCAATCTATGGTTCCGTGGTTCCATGACTAGGGTTGGGGTTAGGTTCCGTGGTTCCATAGTTAGCAATCTATGGTTCCGTGGTTCCATGACTAGGGTTGGGGTTAGGTTCCATGGTTCCATAGTTAGCAATCTATGGTTCCGTGGTTCCATGACTAGGGTTGGGGTTAGGTTCCATGGTTCCATAGTTTACAATCTATGGTTCCGTGGTTCCATGACTAGGGTTGGGTTAGGTTCCATGGTTCCATAGTTAGCAATCTATGGTTCCGTGGTTCCATGACTAGGGTTGGGGTTAGGTTCCATGGTTCCATAGTTAGCAATCTATGGTTCCGTGGTTCCATGACTAGGGTTGGGTTAGGTTCCATGTTCCATAGTTAGCAATCTATGGTTCCGTGGTTCCATGACTAGGGTTGGGGTTAGGTTCCATGGTTCCATAGTTAGCACTCGACTGTTCCGTTAGGGATGGGATTGGGAATGTCAGATGGGAATGAGTTAGGAATGTGATTGGATTGGGAATGGAATGGTCAGATGGGAATGTCAGATGGGAATGTGATTGGATTGGAATGTCATATGGGAATGGATTGGCATAGGGTAGGGAATGTCATATGGGAATGTCAGATGGGAAGGGATTAACTGGAATGACTTTGACCTCCCCCAGATTGAGCGTCGGCACCAGACTCCTGGAGCTGGAGCAGCGGATGCGGAGCGTGCACGAGGTGTTCCTGGACGTGCGCTGCTGGTGGAGGAACAGGGGCCATGATGGACGCCGTACACACACACGTGCAGAAGACAGACGCACACCTGGACCGCCCTCCTCCGCCTCGGCAAGGCCAAGAAGCACGACCAGAACAACCCCTTCAAGAAGATGTTCTGCGGGTGCTTCCCCTGCTACAAATGACCCCCCCCCCCCCTTACTGACTCCCTCCCCAGTACTGACCACCCCCCCCCCACTACCACCCCCCACCCCCCTTACTGCCACCCTCCCCAACTGGACAAAGTGCTTCCCCTGCTACAAATGACCCCCCCTACTGACCCCCCCCATTGCACTACTCCCCCCCCCCCCCCCCCCCCCCCCCCCCACTACTGACCCCCCTACTCTACTAGATGACATCTCACTGCCACCTCTACTGCTCCCCCCAAACACTACACAGAGCTTCTGGACTCACATGTCCCACTTTGTGTGTCAAAATGACTGAGTGTGCATATGAGAAATAATGCTAAGCAGGTTTAGCATTAGCTGCATGTAAATAATAATAATAACAACAACAACAACAACAACAACAACAACAACAACACTAACAACAATAATGTTTTGCATTATCTGAGTGTGGATAGCAATATCACAATCTATCAGGCACTTTCAGGAAAGATCATCTGGTGATTATAAGACTCTAACATGCATCCCAGATACTTCACTACACCAAAGACTCTAACATGCAGCCCAGATACTTCACTACACCAAAGACTCTAACATGCAGCCCAGATAGTTCACTACAGAGGCTCAGCTGATTGGTCTATTACTGTATTTTACTAGGACTTCACTTCGTTTTGTACAGAGGGCCTGGCACAGGTCTCATTGGGGTTCTTATTCAGGTCTCCGAGCGTCGGTACAAACGAAGTGAAGTACGAGGGGCCGGTTTACCAGGCTACTATCTTACTGGTTCATATCCTTCTTCACGGCGTGCTCCATATTGTGTTACAGCATGCGTGCTCCATATTCTGTCTCTGACGTGTCTGATGTGTGCATCCATACCATGTGTCTCGCTTTCCTGCTATGAATTGCCATCTCATGTTGTTTGTGTATTTATTGAAATATATTGAGATCTTGTGGCCTAAAGCCTTTATTCATTATTTTAAAAACCTTGTTAATTAGAGGCCTTGTTAATTTATTAATTATCTTACTAATTAAAGGCATTATCCATTCATTAAAAGCCCTATTAACGAGAGCCTTCATTAATTAATTGAAAGCCTTATCCATTAGAGGCCTGATTAGGTAATTAAGGGCTCACACTTCCTGCCTCCCAAGATGGCCGCTCAGACTTCCTGTCTCCTAAGATGGCCGCTCACACTTCCTGTATCCTAAGATGGCCGCTCACACCATAGACATATAAAC
>CM059282.1:30824823-30864823 GCA_030347295.1 Setipinna tenuifilis | reverse complement strand
TTGATTCGCTTCGATTCGAAATGTCAACATTTTGAGATTGTGCAAGAACACACAAACCGTCAATAATAATTTAATAAAAAATCCGTTTTCAGTCAAACTCGGTGTAGTGGTGTACTGTTAAGGGCAGCACGCTGGTAAGTCTGCGGTGTAACACACTTCATTGTCATGGCCCAGGAGAGGCGTGTGGGCGACATACAACTGAGTATGAGGAAATGCATTGTGTGTGTGTGTGTATGTGTGTGTGTGTGTGTGTGAGTATGAGGAAATGCATTGCTGTTTTTGAGAGGAACAAACTTCCTTGACATAAAGGGGAAAGCAGGCGGTGGAGATGGGAGTGTTGAGAAGGAAAAACGTGGAGAGAAAAGTGTGCGTGTGTGTGTCTTATTGCATATAACTGTGTGTTTGTGTGTGTGTGTACCACAGTGTGTGTGAGTGAGTGAGTAACTTTGACTAGTGCATATGCCACTATAAAACTGCCACTCTATAACTGTTAATCTAGTTGTGTGTGTGTGTGTGTGTGTGTGTGTCTGTCACGGCGTTCACGTGTGTGTGTGTGTGTGTGTGTCACTCTATAACTCTATTAATCTAGTAGTTGTGTGTGTGTGTGCGCACACAAATGTAAGAGACAAAAGCTAGGGTTAGGGGTGACTGTTAACTGCATCTACACTCAAACAGGCTCCTCATCATCCAATCCACAGTGTAAGACCACAGCCTTAATCAATCAGTGCTAATTAAGCACAGCTTTAATCAATTAGGCAGTGCTCATTAAGACCACAGCCTGTCAATGGAAGAATCTCCACATTAATGTTTAATGTTTAATGTCTTTGCACTTTAATGCTTCAGGTTGAATTGTTTCTTTAATGCTTGTCCTGTCTTGTCTATGCATGGGACAGTAAGAAATGTAATTGCGATTCCTTGCACATGTGAGGAGTTGACAGTAAAGCTGACTTGACTTATTCACTGTGCCTGAAGTGTGTGTGTGTAATGTGTGTGTGTGTAATGTGTGTGTGTGTGTGTGTGTTGTCTAGCACATATGAAGAGTTGACAGTAAAGCTGACTTGACTTATTCACTGTGCCTGAAGTGTGTGTGTGTAATGTGTGTGTGTGTGTGTAATGTGTGTGTGTGTGTGTTGTCTAGCACATATGAAGAGTTGACAGTAAAGCTGACTTGACTTGATGTGACTCCACAGACACCTGACTTTATGTTCTTCCCTGTCGATCGTTCCAACGGTCATGTGATGGGAAAAAGGGAAAAAGCTTTTCTGTCTTTCACGGAGGTGGGATGTGGAGCTGCAGGAACAAGGCCTTTTAGGACCGTGTGTGTGTGTGTGTGTGTGTAATGATGTGTGTGTGTGTGTGTGTGTGTGTGTAGGAGCAAGGCCTGTTGCGGTCCTAAGGCTTATGGGACACGTGTGTGTGTGTGTGTGTGTGTGTGTGTGTGTGTGTGTGTGTGTGTGGAGGAGCAAGGCCTCTTATGGGATGTGTGTGTGTGTGGGGGGGGGGGGGTGGCGTATGTGTGTGTGGAGGAGCAAGGCCTCTTGCGGTCCTAAGGCTTATGGGCTGTGTGTGTGTGTGTGTGTGTGTGTGTGTGTGTGTGTGGGCCTGTGTGTGTGTGGGCATGCGCACGCCATTGCTGCCTAGATTGGGGCCAGTGAGGAATGTTTCATTCTTCAAAAAATTAAGTCATGGGACGTGTGTGTGTGTGTGTGTGTGTGTGTGTGTGTGTGTGTGTGTTTCCTCATTCCTAGTTTGATTGTTGTCCCTCTGACGTAAGCCAGCAGCAGACGGCGTGACCGTGCCGTACAGTTCAGTTCCTGTGTGTGTGTGTGTGTGTGTGTGTGTGTGTGTCTGTGTGATTGATTTAGGCTAGTCTTATCCTGAGTTAGTCGGACGGTAGGTTAGTTTAATCCTGATGGTAGATCTAATCCTGAGTTGGTCTGATGTTGGGCTGGGCAGTATTGGATTAGTCTGATCTTGTTTTTTTAGTTTAAGGTTAATCTGCTCTAGGTGAGGGTTTGGCCTGATCCATGTTTAATCTGCACATCTGATGTGTGTCCTGCGTGTGTCTCTGTGATGTTGTGATGCGTTTCCTGTTTCCTGTGTCCTGTGGCGCAGGTGTGATGAGGGACCGTATGGAGGAGCTGGAGGCTCTGCAGGAGGAGCAGGAGGAGGAGGAGCAGGGGGGGCAGTGGGGGGCAAAGGTGGCGCCCCCTGGCTGGGCGGAGGAGTACGGCAGCAGCCATGAGGAGGGGGAGGAGGGGGAGGAGGAGGAGGAGGAGGAGGAGGAGGAGGGGGTGGTGGTGCGGCAGGAGGCCGTGGTGTTCCAGGAGGAGGACTCGGCCATGGAGGAGGTGCTGGAGGAGGCGCAGGCCATGCGCAAGGAGGTGGCTCTGCTACACATGGAGGTGCTTACACACACCCATACATACACACACACACACACACACACACATATGGACGGACACACACACACACCCACCCACCCATACATACATACACACACACACACACATATGCACACACACATATACAGACACACACATATGCACACACACATATACAGACACACACACACACGCTCTCTCTCTCACAGGCCATGCGCAAGGAGGTGGCTCTGCTACACATGGAGGTGCTTACACACACCCATACATACACACACCCATACATACATACACACACACACACATATGGACACACACACACACACACACACACACACCCACCCATGCATACATACATACACACACACACACATATGCACACACACATATACAGACACACACACACACTCTCACTCTCTCTCTCTCACAGGCCATGCGCAAGGAGGTGGCTCTGCTGCGTATGGAGGTGCTACACGCATACACACACATATGGACACACACACACACACACACATATGCACACACACACCACACGCACGTGTGTGCACACTCACAATTATTTGCTATGTGTATGTTATGTTGATATAAGATGTTGGGTTGAAGAGGCTGGTATTTAAAGTACACCCCCCCAAAGGTGGAGTGTTTGCAGTCGCAGGTGTCGCGTGACCACACACACACACACACACACACACACACACACACACACACACACACACTCTCTAATCTTTGACCCCTGACCCCAGGTGGAGCGTTTGCGGTCTCAGGCGTCTTGCTGCAAGCGGACACACACACACACACACACACACACACACACACACACACACACACACACACACACACACACACTCTAACCCTAACCCTGACCTTTAACCCCAGGTGGAGCGTCTGAGGTCTCAGGCGTCTCGCTGCAAGAGGACACACACACACACACACACACACACACACTCTAACCCTAACCCTGACCTTTAACCCCAGATGGAGCGGTTGCGGTCTCAGGCGTCTCGCTGCAAGCGGACACACACACACACACACACACACACACTCTAACCCTAACCCTGACCTTTAACCCCAGGTGGAGCATTTGCGGTCTCAGGCGTCTCACTGCAAGCGGACACACACACACACACACACACACACACTCTAACCCTAACCCTGACCTTTAACCCCAGGTGGAGCGGTTGCGGTCTCAGGCGTCTCGCTGCAAGCGGACTGTCCGGCGGCTGAGCTTCATGAGCGGCTCCAACGCCATCGGCGTGGCGGTGAAGCGGCGAGCAGAGGCGTTGCTACGGCGACTGGAGGCGTACGGGCGTCTTCGTGAGGATCTGGAGCTCCGTCTCGGCCCCCAGGCCGCCCTGGTCCGCATGGCCCGCGCACAGCACCTCTCCCTGGGCCACGCCCTCGCACACGCCCTGGAGGACTACAACAGCGCGGAGCTGGAGCTCCGGGAGGAGAGCCGCAGACGTCTCCAGCGGCAGGCAGAGATCCTGGGCCGCAGCGTCACCGACGACCAGCTGGAGACCATGGTGCAGGAGGGGGGGTGGGGGGCCTTCTCTCAGGACCTACATCCAGAGGGAATGACTGCTCGCTGTGCCTTCAGGCAGGTGAGTGTGTGTGTGTGTGTGTGTGTGTGTGTGTGTGTGTGTGTGATGGAGACCATGGTGCAGGAGGGGGGGTGGGGGGCCTTTTCTCAGGACCTACATCCAGAGGGCATGACGACTCGCTGTGCCTTTAGGCAGGTCAGTGTGTGTGTGTGTGTGTGTGTGTGTGTGTGTGTGTGTGTATGTAGGCCTTTATGGTCCCATTTTATTTCATTCCACTGTTAGCATGGTTAGCGTCATTAGCATAGTTAGCATCATTAGCATGAGCTGTGTAGTAAATGAGTGAATGTAAGTCCTGGGAACTAACCAGTGCATTACTAGCGTAACTTGGAATTTGAGATGCATTATAATAGTAGCTAGTATTTGTGCTAACAACAGTAATGAGCTAACTTTGCCAAATGCTACTTAGCTAATTAGCCATCTTGTAGTGCAATCACAGGATACTGGGTTGCGTGTGTTGACCGTTTTGACTGAAGAGTGATGTAGCCCGGTCTTGACCAATCAAGAGTGGTGTAGCCCCTCTGACATCGGAAGCGTCCCACTTCCTAGCATCCCTTGAACACAGTATAAGCCACAAATATTCTAAGACGACCAGATATGCCACTCCCTATTAAGGCCCATTGTAACGGCTTTTTGGCCGCAGTTCCATCAGAATTCCACTGGGGGCGTCGGCAGAGACCAAAATGAATGGGGCCCAATGGAGCTAGATGCTAAAAATCACCATTTTCACCCAAGTCTCTTCAAGTGCGCTCAGATTTGAATGTAGTTTCTTTGAGCAAAAATTGGGTTTCAATAAAAAATCCACTGGACGAGTGCATATGTCCCTTTGGTTTATTACAGGTCTGCCTCTTGTTGTCTACAACGCGCTAGCATTATGCTAATGTATGAGCTATGTATGACGTCATCGACGCTTTAAGTAGCTTTTTAAAGAGAATGTATGACTGTAAAAATCTACAACTCAGTCAGGAGTATTTTATAGACATTCTCTTTGAAAAACAATATTCAAATTAGACAAAATTTATATCTCGAGATAAGGGCAGGTAAAGGGGTATTGCTCCATAGGACTCCTTTCATTCTGGTCTCCAGAATGTGACCGCCCCCGCGTGGATGACGATGGAACTGCAAACAAAATCACGTATTGTGAAACCGGAAATGCACCAGAGTGGCATATCTGGTCGTCTTAGAATATTTGTGGTATAAGCCATCAATGCTAATTAGCTAACTTTGGTGACAGTGCTAACTGTGTTAATATTACTCCGCTAGCATATCTAATGTTTGTTAGCATCTATGCTACTGATGCTAACTATGCTAACAATACTAAGTCACTAACTTTATTAACAGTGTTGGCTAAGATTTGTTGCTAATGATGCTAACTATGCTAACAGTGTTACTTAGCACAGTCTGAGGGCGTGCATGATCTCTTCCTGACGTGAGTGTGTGTGTGTGTAGGTGTGTGAGCATCACCGTGAGCTGTGTGAGTTAGAGCAGCGGTTGAGGGATGTTCATGATCTCTTCCTGATGGTGTGTGTGTGTGTGTAGGTGCGTAGCGTCACCATGAGCTGTGTGAGCTAGAGGAGCGTCTAAGGGATGTTCATGATCTCTTCCTGACTGTGTGTGTGTGTGTGTGTGTGTGTGTGTGTGTGTAGGTGCGGGAGCGTCACCGTGAGCTGTGTGAGCTGGAGGAGAGGTTGAGGGATGTTCATGATCTCTTCCTGACGATGGCTCTGATGGTGGAACAGCAGGGGGCGCTACTGAACAGCGTAGAAGCCAACGTGGAGGCCACACACCACTACATGGCCAAGGTGTGTGTGTGTGTGTGTGTGTATAGAACTATGTGTGTGTATAGAGCCGTGTCTGTATGTGTGCGTGTGTATACAGGCGTGTGTATGGCCAAGGTGTGTGTGTGTGTGTGTGTGTGTGTGTGTGTGTATACAACTATGTGTGTGTATAGAGCCGTGTCTGTGTGTGTGCGTGTGTATACAGGCGTGTGTGTGACCCACGTGTGTCCGTATGTGTATACACGTGTGTGTGTGTGTGTCTCTGTTTGTGTGTGTGCATGTGTGAGCATATGATTCACCCTGACACAGTGACCTGTGTGTGTGTGTGCGTGTGTGTGGAGCAGGTGAACGAGCGTTTCAAAGCCGCCATCAAGTACCGTAAGAGGAACCCCTGTGCTCAGATGTTCTGCGGATGCTTCCCCTGCTGGAAACAAGCTACGGGCTGAGGACAAACACACACGCGCGCACACACACACAGGCATTCATACATATACACACACACACGCACACGCGCACACACAGACAGTCACAGGCATACATGCATATATACACAGACACACACATGGCATACATACATACATACACGCACACACACAGGCATTCATACATACACACGGGCATTCATTCATACATACACACACACACACACACACACAAACACATGTGCACAGGCATTCATACATACATACACACACACACAAACACATGTGCACAGGCATTCATACATACATAGACACACACACACAGGCATTCATTCATACATACATACACACACACACACACACACACAAACACATGTGCACAGGCATTCATACATACATACACACACACACAGGCATTCATTCATTCATTCATACATACATACACACACACACACACACACACACACACACACACACACACAAACACACAGGTACACATACATACACATATATATACAGACACACACACATGGCATACATACATATATACACAGATACACACACTTACACACACACACTCGATGGCATTACTTGAACTTTGTCGTTCATTCCTGCACCCCCTCAGAACACGCTGACCGCTGCTGCACAAGATCATTCATTTGGAAAGTAATCACTTGTGTGTGTGTGTGTGTGTGTGTGTGTGTGTGTGTGAAGTAATCATTTATATTTATGAAGTAATCGTTCATGTTTTGATAAATAACCAGAGTCTCACACACACACACTCACAAGAACCATGACCAGTCACACACCCCGAGTCACACACACACACACACACACACACACACACACACACAGGAGCTGAAGAAGGCCAGACCAGAATCACAAAACACAAAGTCTAAATGTTTAGAGGTTTTATTTAATGTTTATTTAACGTGGAGTTTTATTTAACGTGGTGGAGTGCTCAGGGATAAAGTTTATAGTTGTTTTATTTCAAATAATGTGAGGATGTACATTCCTGAAGTGTAAATGATTATAATATTAAATATATCATATAATTATGACATTCTGCAGTCTGTTTGTGGTTGGGGGAAATGTTTCAAAACAAAACAAAGAAATTTTAACATCTAAAAGAGAAATGTCTTACAGTTGTTCATTCAGACACTTATTAAAATGGCAACTTTGATTAATGAAGATGAAATGTGCTGAAGTAAGGGGTTACTGACACAAGATGGCGCTATAGACCAAGCCATGTATACACGAAAGTGAAAGTGAGCGTCCTCCATTTTAAGTCAGGGTACATGCCGATATTCTCATTTCTCCTGAATGTACGGGACTTCAACAACTGTAAGTAAACCAACACGTATCGTGTGCTGAAGATCACTTGTGTAATTGTTTGTTTGAGTAAAACTGCAGCTGGCCAACAAGGCTTTTAGATGTTGCCCACATTAGAACGAAACGGAGCTTCAAGTTTCTTGGGAAAGTGTAGCCTACCGGTTCTTTTTATTTTAACGTAGCGCACAGATAGGTTTCATATTGGCTCCAACTTGGTCTTTTTAAAAGAGATATGTTTAGCATATTGTTAATTTTGCAGTAGCCTAACCAGAAGAGGATTGTTATCGGCATTGAAGAAGAACGGTGAGTGTCGACATAACATCATTGCCTGACTATAGGGACTCATAGACTTTATTTAATGTAAGTGTGGTAATGTTTATGATTGATGATGATGTGTAAAGGCCAGGCATGTGGGAATAGCCTACAGACATTTGTCGGGACGCACTTTTACTTTTGCCTTCACGTGATTTGCGTTAGATCAGTCGGTGCGCAAGACTGCGTTTCGTCTTGGCCTATAGCCAATTCTATTTTATATCTATTTATAGAATTACTCCATAGAGCGACAGGCAGATAAGTTATGGAACAGGCATGTGTTAATTCAGTTTCACTCCACTGTAGTTAGATGAACTTTCTCATCTCCAAATGAGGGAGGCCTTGTTCCCAGCACTGGCAGGTACCTGTCCAGGCGCCTGCGCATAAGGGGTCGGCCCAGCAGGACATAAAATGGGCTAGTTTCAGCAGCACACTGCCGGAAGCCCAGTGACCCTCCTCACCGCCCGAATGCGCATGTTATAGTGCATACATGGCTGCTGTGAGGAGATTGACGTAGTTTAACCATCCCCTGCTGTCCCGGCCGGCACTGATAGCGATGTGTGCAATCAGTTGGGAATCCTATATGAGACTTTTTTTTTACGGTATAAGATTCTCTTCGCTTATATGCAATAGATAGACTATGATGCAAATCACCTGCCATTGTATGAAACCATTCATTGTACCACAGAGCGCTTGAAGGACCAAGAAAGAAGACCAATACATCCCACAGTGCCGTCTTCCTCTTCTTCATTATTTAATTAGCCTCTTATTATTATTATTATTATTATTATTATTATCAATATTAATATTGTTTATTATTAGATACAAATTATTATTGTTTATTATTATTATTGTTGTTGTTAAAGATACGAAGCAAGTGCAGTTGTTCAAAGACCATTGTCTAGATCTCCTTTACAGGCTGCAGGTGTGTAGACAGGTGTGTGAACACAAACTCACGGTGTTCAGATCTGGTGCTGATTGAACAGGCTAGTTAAATACCGGCTCCGTAATGATGTATTTATACACAAATATCAGAAAAGAAAAGTTCAGTTAAATCGGCCAATGCGTCACCATGCGGTGCCATCGTGATATTGACGCAGGTGCAGGTGCCATTTTGATACTGACGCAGGTGCCATCTTGATATTGATGTAGCCTAGGTAGCAGCCCTGTACCTCATACAGTCTGCTATTTTAAAATTCCGTCCAGACACTTTTTTCATCCCCCAAAAAATAACTTGTCTTGGGAGAACATGGTAGCTGGTCCATCTATATGTTTACTTAATTGTAAAACCATACAGAGCAAATACACTGGTTGAGGCTAATGTGCTGATTGGGCTAACGCACTGATTTAGTAGTGTTACCAGCCTCCATTAATCCCGAAAAATATGACAAATCAGAATAAAAATTAGGATTAAATTTGATGTAACGCAACAGGGCAGCGTCCAAACAGTGGAAGAAAACACGGCGTCTGCGCAGTGAACGCCCATTTCAAAAGTGAAAGTATTTCAAACGCGGAACTGCGGTCGACTGTTTCTGATAGTTGTTATAAAGACTTAAGTTGTTATAAAGTCTAGCCTACTATTCTCAGTTTGAAGGTAAGCGTTTGAAATGTAATCAGTTTCCGATGAAATGGGTATTTGTTGGCTGCAGCTTCTTAATCTTATTTGTTACTATTTGTGGATAGGCTATTATCGTCGCCCGTGTAGACTACATGTCTGACGCAGTTAAAAAAAGACACCAGTGTCCTTAAGGTTCAGCAATAGCCTACTTGCTTGATTATTTGCGTCTGCCTTGTAGCTTTTCGCCAGCGGAAAATATATGTCCATGCTACATATGTCGGCCCACAACAGAAATATACAGAAATATAGAAGAATTAACCAAAAGGGCCTACTTGATTTGTTGGTGCTCGTTCTTGGCTAGACAGCGGGGCCGAGTATCTGTAGGTCGTAAAACAGGTAGAAGTGCAGAACAGAAAACGAGCATATAGTTTAAAGAACATCATTTTCAGATGCATCATAGCAGCATAACTCATTTCAGATGCATCATAGCAGCATAACTCATTTCGGGTGACACAGCAGGATCCACGAGTGATAGAAAGTATAATCGATGCGTCATGCAGACTTCATTATGAGATTATCAATCGCTAATACAGATCATCCATCTTTAGATTACGCCCCTGGGAATGTTTTTTACGGTAGGCTATAAGATTCTCTTGGCTTATATGCAATAGAATATGCAAATCACCTGCCATTGTATGAAACTATTCGTCGTTCTACAGAGTGCTTAAATGACCAAGAAAGAAGACAAATGCACCCCACAGTGCCGTCTTCCTCTTCTTCATCATTTAATTATTATTATTATTAGATACAAATTATTATTATTATTATTATTATTATTATTATTATTATTATTATTATTATCATCGTTATTATTATTAAAGATACGAGCAGCTCTGTACCTCATACAGTCTGCAATTTTAAGATTCCGTCCAGACACTTTTTTTCATCCCTCAAAATAGAACTTGTGTTAGGAGAACATAGTAGCTGGTCAGTCTATATGTTTATTTAATTGTAAAATCATACAATGCAAATACACTGGTTTGGGCTAACACACCGATTGAGGTTAATGTGCTGATTCAGGCTAACGAACTAATTTAGACTAACGCGCTTATTGAGATTAATGTGTGTATTTGGGCTGTTGTGCTGATTTGGGCTGTTGTGCTGACCTCTTCATAGATGAGTGAGGACTTCAAACCTGCTGCCGGAAGGCGGAGCCCTAATTTTGACCGTCCAAACAGTAGGTTTCATTTACAACATTTACTCCGAGGTCAATGAATGGTGAGTGTAATGTAATGGAATGAAGTGGAATGCCTGAATCCATTCTCTTTCTTTCTTCCTTGCCGACATGTTAGTGTCCATGAGGATCGTGCTGGTGGGGAAGACTGGCGCTGGAAAGAGCTCCTCAGGAAACACGATTCTGGGCAAGAAAGTCTTCCGGGAGGCCTTCAGTGCGGCGTCCGTCACCAAAGAGTGCAGGAAGGAGGGGGGTCCGGTGGCTAGGAGGGAGGTCGTCATAGTAGACACCCCAGGCCTGTTCGACACGTCTCGGTCAGAGGAGAAAGTGAAACAGGACATCAGCAGGTGCATTAACATGACGGCGCCCGGCCCGCACGCCATCGTCGTGGTGATCAGGCTGGGAAACTTCACCACAGAGGACAGCCAGTCGTTGGAGAAGGTCCGGGCCATATTCGGTGAGAAAGCGGACCGCTACACCATGGTCCTCTTCACGCATGGGGATGAGCTGTCCTATGGCATTGAGGAGTACCTAAGGGATGCACTCCCTGTGTTCAACAGCTTCCTACAGCTGTGTGGAGGACGCCATCACGTCTTTGATAACACAAACAGAAAGAACCGCATGCAAGTGCTGCAGTTCCTCCAGAAAGTGGACAAGATGGTGGAAGACAACGGAGGTGACTTTTACACAAACTCCATGTACCAGGATGTGGAAGAATGGCTGAACATGAAAGAACAAGAAAAAAAGGCAAAATACTCACAGGAGCTGGAAGAAAAAAAGAGGCAGTTTGACGAGGAACGAAGACGATTAGATGAAAAGATGGCAGAACTGAAAGGATCTGGGCAAGAGAAAGACCAGAAAATTGAGGAATTAAAACGCTGCGTTCGTCAGAATGACCTGGCGAAAACAGAGTACCAACGGTATTACCAACATGTGCTCTCAGATGTGAGAGCTGAAGCTGAAAGCACCAGCCATGTTGATATGGTGGCCATGCTCTACGGCAAACTACAGCAGATTCATGTGTGAACTGTGCAGTAGCCTACTGCTTTATCTGTTGTAACCTTATTATAGCGCAGAGCTATAGGGACTAGCTCAAGCTACTAAAAGAAGTCCAGTTGCTTACAACTTAGCTCTCTTGGCTAACATGACCTGGATGAATGAGAATCTTCACAGCCTTATTGTAGCACTAACCGAGGGCAGCATGAACAGGTGGGAATAATTGGGCAATAACGCAGGAGGGATATAAGCAGATGTGTTATAAACAGGTATGTAGGGTGTATATACTGGTGTGCTATATGTATGATGTACTATGAACAAGTGTGCAGGTGTTTTATATAAATATATATATATATCAGACTCTCTCTCTTACTCTATCTCTCTGACTCCCACTCTCTCTCTCACACACTCACACACACACACACACACACACTTTCATTTCTCTGAGGATAAAAAAACACAAAGAATTTTACTTATTCTCCAATAATGAGACGTAATAAAATATATCTTGAATCTTGAATCAGATGTACTATCAACACATCTAGTGTGCATATTACAGTTTTTTATGTTTGCTTACACACTAAAATCTAAAGTTTTCCACAATTAATGAAACAAGATACTCAAATACCTAAACATCGGCTCAGGTAGGCACCACTCTAAGCACATTTTAAACTTCACACTTTTTGCAAAACATTAAACACACTTACATGCTTTACACACATGATTCTATTGTATTGTCACCTTTTTCCATTTCAAAACACTAGCTACCAATTGACCACACCCTTGTAACCAACTGGTTAAACACAATTGTCATGTGCCAAAACACTAAGAAGTAAAATGCAAAACACAGCAATCAGGCTTAAGCACTGTAAAATACAAAACAGGGGAGGGGTTAGCCTGACTTACAGTTTTTATGTTTGCTTACATGCTAAAATGTAAAGTTTTCCACAATTAATGAAACCCAATACTCAAATACCAAAACATCGGCTCAGGTAGGCACCACTCTAAGCACATTTTCAGCTTCACACTTTTTGTGCCAAAGCACTAAGGGATAAAATGCAAAACACAGTAATCATGCTTAAACACTGTAAAATAGAAAACAGGGGCGTCACTCAGACTGTGTTGTAGCAAGAGGAAGAGAAAGGGGGACAGTAAAGATTAGAGTGAGAGAGAGAACATGTAACAAGAGGAAGAGGTAAATACTATCACTGCAAGGTACAATGGGAGGAGAGCAGACAGAGAAGACAAGGACTAAATTGATCACATTGGAATGACATTGGTTGACTACCTTGAAAAGCCTAGGTTGACACTTGCCACCAAATTGGCCAGAGATGATACTTTGAGTAACTTTTTGTCTCCAACAACACTTTACTGTGTTTTGCTATGTTTGCTGTGAATATGGTTCTTTAAAAAATGGTTTTAACTATGCAACAAGCAAACACTTCAGCATACTGACTGATTTTGCATTACATAAAAGTAAAAAAAATCTATTGAGATATATTTGGTGAATAGCATTTGTCATGTGTTGTGTTTCATGAATGCATTCATGTTGTAGGAGCCATATAAGTATTTTATGTTTGCATATTTTGTTATCTTCAAATATTTATTTTTGTGATTTTATTTTGTTACATTTGGACATATTTCAGTATTTCGTTTTGTATATCTAATGTTTGCATGTTTTGAGTATGCTTGAGTGTGAGTGATTGAATGATTGAATGTGCCTGCCCTCTATAGGTCAAGGGGGTTTGCTGACGGGTATAAAGGTGTGTCATCCTGATGCCATTGGGAAGGTTCGGTGATGCGCATACCATTATAGACCGTAGCAGAGAACGCAGAGAGCAATGGAACATTGGAACATTGGAACATTAGAACAAAGAGCAAAGAAAGCACTTGAACCTTTGAACAGTTGTACCTTTTTATTTGGTTAATAAACTTCAGTTAACTTTATTTTACGCTTCCTGAATCTTTGCACGAGTCAGTGACCACATCGAACCTCGAACGTACTGGCCAAACAAAAGGCCATTGGGGCCGGTAAAACATCACGGTTTGGACCGTACAATCGTCTATAATGAACGCATGAAGACCTGCTTCGTGGATTACCTTGAAGATCTTGTGGATTTATATTGAAATTCATTGGACTTTGAAAGCGCAAACGTAAGAACAAAAGGAAAGGCCTTGGCCGTGACGCGTGAAGACGCGGAAGGACAAACATTTCTAAAACAAAGAAACCGTGAAGGTATTGAGAACTTTGAGTTCGTTTAAATGTCGGACTTAAAAGTAAAGGAACTGAATTTTTGAATACCCTTATTGGTTGAACTTTTGAGCGTTGAATACCGGAGCATTTTTAGTTTTCAGCTCCGCTTTTGTTTGAATTTACAGCCGGAAGAAACGCCATTGTGCTTTGCAACCTTTTACGTTATACGTTTGTGGACATTTGTTGGAACTTTATGGATTATTTTGAACATCTATTTTGTTGAAACGAAAAGCTAATTGTTTGAAATCAATATGGCTGGTTCAGAGTCAAATAAAGACACTTTAGAGATGGAGGGCACGTCAGCAAAGATGCGCTCTTCCCGGGCGGGCAAAATGTCGCGCCTGACAAGGCGCATGAGAATTGTGAACACTTTAATGGATGATGGAGAATGTCTTGAGGAAGTGAAAGAAAGCTTTGCCACCAATACAGATGTGGCATCAACTGCAGTACCACCAGCCACCTCATGTCTGTTTTGCACTGGTCAGCATAATTTGGGGACATGTCTGCAGTTTAACACACAGCCACACAGGAACAAAATCACCTTTCTTAAGCAGAATGGAATCTGTTTTGGATGCCTGACCAAAGCCGCTCACATTAGTAAAGACTGTGTACAGCGCCTGACCTGCTCAGTGTGCAACAAGCCACATCCCACTGCATTACACATCAAGGCAAACGTGTCAACATCGCAACAGACTGTAGCAAACACCATAAAGGCTTCGTCTGATGATGTGGGTGAGCATGCTGGGGCCGGTAACACACGCAAAGTCTCCAGCTGTGCCATGTCAGTTGTACCTGTGCAGGTGAAATGCTCCAAGGGTGACAGAGTCATAAACACCTACGCCTTCCTAGATCCTGGCAGCTCTGCAACATTCTGCACAGAGAACCTCATGAACAAATTGAACATCCCTGGAAAAAGAACCAACATATTGTTAAGAACAATGCACCAAGAAAAACCTGTGGACACGTATCTGGTGAAAGGTCTGGAGCTATTGATTGGGAACAATGTGGAGCTATTGATTGGGAACAATGCTCCTAAGGCTCTAGAACCACGGAACATAATAAACAGCCATGGAAATGGACCATACGCAGTGAAAACCCTATTGGGGTGGGTTGTCAATGGTCCTCTAGAAGCCACAGACTCTGCAGTGCTTGTTGGAACAATGACTGTCAAGACAAAGGCTGGTGTTGATGGAACACCAGTAACTAAACTCTGTCTGCTATTGAAAAGTGCAGAAGGATGAACATTACTAATTTAGACTTTGATGGTTATAAAGAGTAACAGAATGGATGCAGTTGCAAATGACCATGCACTGATGAATACTTGGCTCCTTTACAGTATTTGATAATTGTTGCCTATGCACACAATTAGGGGCCGGTGTGTAGGAGCCATATAAGTATTTTATGTTTGCATATTTTGTTATCTTCAAATATTTATTTTTGTGATTTTATTTTGTTACATTTGGACATATTTCAGTATTTCGTTTTGTATATCTAATGTTTGCATGTTTTGAGTATGCTTGAGTGTGAGTGATTGAATGATTGAATGTGCCTGCCCTCTATAGGTCAAGGGGGTTTGCTGACGGGTATAAAGGTGTGCCATCCTGATGCCATTGGGAAGGTTCGGTGATGCGCATACCATTATAGACCGTAGCAGAGAACGCAGAGAGCAATGGAACATTGGAACATTGGAACATTAGAACAAAGAGCAAAGAAAGCACTTGAACCTTTGAACAGTTGTACCTTTTTATTTGGTTAATAAACTTCAGTTAACTTTATTTTACGCTTCCTGAATCTTTGCACGAGTCAGTGACCACATCGAACCTCGAACGTACTGGCCAAACAAAAGGCCATTGGGGCCGGTAAAACATCACGGTTTGGACCGTACAATCGTCTATAATGAACGCATGAAGACCTGCTTCGTGGATTACCTTGAAGATCTTGTGGATTTATATTGAAATTCATTGGACTTTGAAAGCGCAAACGTAAGAACAAAAGGAAAGGCCTTGGCCGTGACGCGTGAAGACGCGGAAGGACAAACATTTCTAAAACAAAGAAACCGTGAAGGTATTGAGAACTTTGAGTTCGTTTAAATGTCGGACTTAAAAGTAAAGGAACTGAATTTTTGAATACCCTTATTGGTTGAACTTTTGAGCGTTGAATACCGGAGCATTTTTAGTTTTCAGCTCCGCTTTTGTTTGAATTTACAGCCGGAAGAAACGCCATTGTGCTTTGCAACCTTTTACGTTATACGTTTGTGGACATTTGTTGGAACTTTATGGATTATTTTGAACATCTATTTTGTTGAAACGAAAAGCTAATTGTTTGAAATCAATATGGCTGGTTCAGAGTCAAATAAAGACACTTTAGAGATGGAGGGCACGTCAGCAAAGATGCGCTCTTCCCGGGCGGGCAAAATGTCGCGCCTGACAAGGCGCATGAGAATTGTGAACACTTTAATGGATGATGGAGAATGTCTTGAGGAAGTGAAAGAAAGCTTTGCCACCAATACAGATGTGGCATCAACTGCAGTACCACCAGCCACCTCATGTCTGTTTTGCACTGGTCAGCATAATTTGGGGACATGTCTGCAGTTTAACACACAGCCACACAGGAACAAAATCACCTTTCTTAAGCAGAATGGAATCTGTTTTGGATGCCTGACCAAAGCCGCTCACATTAGTAAAGACTGTGTACAGCGCCTGACCTGCTCAGTGTGCAACAAGCCACATCCCACTGCATTACACATCAAGGCAAACGTGTCAACATCGCAACAGACTGTAGCAAACACCATAAAGGCTTTGTCTGATGATGTGGGTGAGCATGCTGGGGCCGGTAACACACGCAAAGTCTCCAGCTGTGCCATGTCAGTTGTACCTGTGCAGGTGAAATGCTCCAAGGGTGACAGAGTCATAAACACCTACGCCTTCCTAGATCCTGGCAGCTCTGCAACATTCTGCACAGAGAACCTCATGAACAAATTGAACATCCCTGGAAAAAGAACCAACATATTGTTAAGAACAATGCACCAAGAAAAACCTGTGGACACGTATCTGGTGAAAGGTCTGGAGCTATTGATTGGGAACAATGTGGAGCTATTGATTGGGAACAATGCTCCTAAGGCTCTAGAACCACGGAACATAATAAACAGCCATGGAAATGGACCATACGCAGTGAAAACCCTATTGGGGTGGGTTGTCAATGGTCCTCTAGAAGCCACAGACTCTGCAGTGCTTGTTGGAACAATGACTGTCAAGACAAAGGCTGGTGTTGATGGAACACCAGTAACTAAACTCTGTCTGCTATTGAAAAGTGCAGAAGGATGAACATTACTAATTTAGACTTTGATGGTTATAAAGAGTAACAGAATGGATGCAGTTGCAAATGACCATGCACTGATGAATACTTGGCTCCTTTACAGTATTTGATAATTGTTGCCTATGCACACAATTAGGGGCCGGTGTGTAGGAGCCATATAAGTATTTTATGTTTGCATATTTTGTTATCTTCAAATATTTATTTTTGTGATTTTATTTTGTTACATTTGGACATATTTCAGTATTTCGTTTTGTATATCTAATGTTTGCATGTTTTGAGTATGCTTGAGTGTGAGTGATTGAATGTGCCTGCCCTCTATAGGTCAAGGGGGTTTGCTGACGGGTATAAAGGTGTGTCATCCTGATGCCATTGGGAAGGTTCGGTGATGCGCATACCATTATAGACCGTAGCAGAGAACGCAGAGAGCAATGGAACATTGGAACATTGGAACATTAGAACAAAGAGCAAAGAAAGCACTTGAACCTTTGAACAGTTGTACCTTTTTATTTGGTTAATAAACTTCAGTTAACTTTATTTTACGCTTCCTGAATCTTTGCACGAGTCAGTGACCACATCGAACCTCGAACGTACTGGCCAAACAAAAGGCCATTGGGGCCGGTAAAACATCACGGTTTGGACCGTACACATGTCATTTATCAATATATCTGAAGAAATGAAACCCAGATCGTGTCATTAGAAAGGTCAGAATGTTGCAAAGTGTTTAGGTTTACCACAGTGTGTAACTCAGTTAAACACAAATAGATCATGTGTACAATCATGTGTGTATGATGTGGCAATAAAATCACATTTTTATAACTAAGTCTATAGTTTTGTAAGCAGAATATCATTTTGCAATAGGGCAGGGGTGTTCTGTTAATTGAGGGTATGGTTGCCTTAACTGTGTGTAGTGTTTTGAAAATTGTAGTTTTTAAAATTAAGCTTAAACAATTGTAAAAAAAAAATGTATTATGTATTGTTATTATGTTTATATTGTCATGTTTATAAGATCCTTAGTGTGTACATTGTGGGCCAAGGGGACACTGCAATTTGAAATCCTGCGTATGACCTGTAGCCTATATAAGGTTTTGGACAATAAAGCTGACTTTGACTTTGACTCTGGCGGGGTTAATTAGCCGGCTGGGTTAGTTGGGACGTAGCACAACTAACTTTCTGAAAACCAGCTATATGTTAACTTCAAACTCTTTGGCGATAGCAATTAGTGTGGGCTGCAAACGTGCACGTCTTTGGGATACACTTTTTCTTTTAAACTTCTTAACGTGCTAGTTTATGGTAGCCTATGTTAAGATTGTTTGAAGATGAGATGTATAGATGGGCTATGTTTTAATGTTAAAATAAAGTCTTTAAAAATGCTACTAGCCTACATTAATCCCGAAAAATATAACAAATCAGAAGAAAAAATTAGGATTAAATTTGACAGCTGCTGTAACGCAACAGGTCAGCGTCCAAACAGTGGAAGAAAAACAACAAACACGACGTCTGCCTCTGCGCAGTGACGCCCATTTCAAAAGTGAAAGTATTTCAAACGCGGAACTGCGGTCGACTGTTTGTGACAGTTGTTATAAAGACTTAGCCTGAAAGCCGAAGTCTAGCCTACCATTCTCAGTTCGAAGGTAAGCGTTTGAAATGTAATTAGTTTCCGATGAAATGGGTATTTGTTGGCTGCAGCTTCTTAATCTTATTTGTTACTATTTGTGGATAGGCTATTATCGTCGCCCGTGTAGACTACATGTCTGACGCAGTTAAAAAAAGACACCAGTGTCCTTAAGGTTCAGCAATATCCTACTTGCTTGATTATTTCCGTCTGCCTTGTAGCTTTTCGCCAGCGGAAGATATATGTGTATGCTACATTTGTCGGTCCACAACAGAAATATACAGAAATTTAGAAGAATTAATCAAAAAGGGCCTACTTGATTTGTTGGTGCTCGTTCTTGGCTAGAGCGGGGCCGAGTATCTGTAGGTCGTAAAACAGGTCAAAGTGCATAACAGAAAACGAGCATAGTTTAAAGAACATGATTTTCAGATGCATCATACTAGCATAACTCATTTCGGGTGGCACAACAACAGGATCCACGAGTGATAGAAAGTATAATCGATGAGTCATGCAGACTTGATTATGAGATTATGAATCGCTAATACAGATCATCCATTTTTGGATTACGCCCCGTAAATGACCTGGAAATCTTTTTTTATTTAGTTTCATTTTTTATTTAGCGCATAGCTTGCAAATGTTTCTCAAAATGCAACATTGGCTGTTGTGATATCAATGCAGCCTTTTTGAAACAGCTGATGTTTTGTGCTCCACTATTGCAGATCAACCCAAGAGAACGTGAAACAGGAAAATGCCATGTTTAATGTCGTCCTGTTAGGAAAAACAGGCTGCGGCAAAAGCGCCTCTGGTAATACAATCCTGCGCCAAAAGACATTTAAAACATCTTTCAGCCAAAGGGCCATTACGAGAGACATCGCCGAGGGAAACGTCACTATTGATGGCACCAGTCTGACAGTTTATGACACCCCCGGCCTGTTTAACACAGAGAGAAGCAATGAAGAGATCCTTACTCAGTGGGAAAGTGTCCTTCAGTTAGAGGAGTCAGCCCCCACTGCTTACCTGCTGGTGATCAGGTTAGATAGGTTTACAGAGGAGGAGAGCAACACAGTCCAGCAGGTTGAAGAGTTTTTGGGAGAGAGACGTGTGAAGAACACCTGGATTCTCTTCACCAGGGGAGATGCGCTGGCACGGGAGGGGATCGCCATAGAGGACTTTATCACAGACACCAAAGACATCAAGAGCGCTGTAGAGAGATTTGAAGGCAGATATCATGTCTTTAACAACAAAGAGGAAAATCCTGATCAAGTGACAAAGCTTGTCGGAAAAATAATAGAAACACACAACGGTAAGTTAAGGTCATTAGACTGATTTCGAACTTGGTTCTGATTATGTTGAAACTAAAGATGGGCATCAAGATAACATGCGTTTCTCAAACTGACCTGCCTAAATGTTTTGTCTGAATGATTAACACGTGTTTGTGTAGGGCTGGGTAAAACAAATCGATATATACGTATTAATATTGATTTCAAAAAATTAAATATCGATATTAAAATTTGCATATCGATACTAATAATGGGTCTATTCCAGTGCTGATCTCATTGTTTTTAGATATAAACCTTGGCTGGCTAAACATTGGTGAGCAGAAGGTTATTCTCCACTCTGTCATTTCATAAACAAGCAAAACTGGCATTAATACTAAGAAATAAAAATTAAGTAATTCACTAAAAAAATAAAAATAAAATATATCTATTATATCGAATTGTATCAGATCGAAAATCGTATCGTATCACGACTTTGTGTATCGGAATCGTACTGATTCAGGAAATTCATATCGATACCCAGCCCTAGTGCTGTGCAGCATTTATCAAGAAGGGCCTACTTGATTTGTTGGTGCTCGTTCTTGGCTAGACAGCGGGGCCGCGTATCTGTAGATCATAAAACAGGTCTAAGTGCAGAACAGAAAACGAGCATAGTTTAAACAACATCATTTTCAGATGCATCATAGCAGCATAACTCATTTCGGGTGACACAGCAGGATCCACGAGGGATAGAAAGTATAATCGATGCGTCATGCAGACTTCATTATGAGATTATAAATCGCTAATACAGATCATCCATTTTTAGATTACGCCCCGTAAATGACCTGGACATTTTTTTTTTTGATTTAGTTTCATTTGTTATTTAGCACATAGCTTGCAAATGTTTCTCAAAATGCAACATTGGCTGTTGTGATATCAATGCAGCCTTTTTGCAACAGCTGATGTTTTGTGCTCCACTATTGCAGATCAACTCCAGAGAATGGGAAACAGGAAAATATTAAAACAAAGACCCCGGTTGAATGTCGTCCTGTTAGGAAAAACAGGCTCCGGCAAAAGCGCCGCTGGGAATACAATCCTGGGCCAAAAGATATTTCAATCATCTTTCAGCCCAAGGGCCATTTCGAGAGACATCGCCGAGGGAAACGTCACTATTGATGGCACCAGTCTGACAGTTTATGACACCCCCGGCCTGTTTAACACAGAGAGAAGCAATGAAGAGATCCTTACTCGGTGCAGAAGTGTCCTTCAGTTAGAGGAGTCAGCCCCCACGGTTTACCTGCTGGTGATCAGGCTAGATAGGTTTACAGCGGAGGAGAGCAACACAGTCCAGCAGGTTGAAGAGTTTTTGGGAGAGAGACGTGTGAAGAACACCTGGATTCTCTTCACCAGGGGAGATGAGCTGGCACGGGAGGGGATCGCCATAGAGGACTTTATCACAGACACCAAAGACATCAAGAGCGCTGTAGAGAGATTTGAAGGCAGATATCATGTCTTTAACAACAGAGAGGGAAATCCTGATCAAGTGACAAAGCTTATCGGGAAAATAATAGAAACACACAACGGTAAGTTAAGGTCATTAGACTGATTTCGAACTTGGTTCTGTGTAATGATTATGTTGAAACTAAAGACCGGCATCAAGATAACATGAGTTTCTCAAACTGACCTGCCTAAATGTTTTATCTGAATGATTAACAAGTGTTTGTGTAGGGCTGCGTTAAAAAAATCGATATATACGTATTAATATTGATTTCAGAAAATGAAATATCGATATTAAAATTTGCATATCGATACTAATAATGGGTCTATTCCAGTGCTGATCTCATTGTTTTTAGATATAAACCTTGGCTAGCTAAACATTGGTGAGCAGAAGGTTATTCTCCACTCTGTCATTTCATAAACAAGCAAAACTGGCATTAATACTAAGAAATAAAAATTAATTAAGTAATTCATTTAAAAATATACAGTATGTCACAAAAGTGAGTACACCCCTGACATTTTTGTACTTTTTTATTATATCTTTCCATGGGAGAAGTCTAAAGATATAATACTTTTCTACAATGTAAAGTAGGCAGTGTACAGCTTATATAACAGTGCAAATTTGCTGTTCCCTCAAAATAACTCAACACACAACCATTAATGTCTACACCACTGGCAACAAAAGTGAGTACACCCCTAAGTGAAAATGTCCAAATTGTGCCCAAAGTGTCAATATTTTGTGTGGCCACCATTATTTTCCAGCACTGCCTTAACTCTCTTGGGCATGGAGTTCACTAGAGCATCACAAGTTGTCACTGGAATCCTCTTCCACTCTTACATGACATCACAGAGCTTACCTTGAGCTTGAGACCTTGAGCTCCTCCATCTTCCATTTGAGGATGCCCCACAGTTGCTGAATTGGGTTCAGGTCTGGGAACATGCTAGGCCAGTCCATCACCTTCACCCTCACCCAAGGCGTGGTCACCTTGGAGGTGTGCTTGGGGTCGTTACCATGTTGAAATACCGCCCTGCGGCCCAGTTTCAAAGGGGGGGCATCATGCTCTGCTTCAGTATGTCACAGTACATATTGGCATTCATGGTTCCCTTAATGAAGTGTAGGTCCCCAGTGCCGGCAGCACTCATACAGCCCCAAACCATGACACTTCCTCCACCATGCTTGACTGTTAGCAGGACACAGTTGTCTTTGTAATCCTCACCTGGTTGCCGCCACACACACCTGACACCATCTGAAGCAAATAAGTTTATTTTGGTCTCATCAGACCACAGGACATGGTTCCAGTAATCCATGCCCTTAGTCTGTTTGTCTTCAGCAAACTGTTTGCGGGCTGTCTTGTGCATCATCTTCAGAAGAGGCTTCCTTCTGGGACGACAGCCATGCAGACCAGTTTGATGCAGTGTGCAGTGTATGGTCTGTGCACTGACAGGCGGTCCCCCTACCCCTTCAACCTCTGCAGCAATGCTGGTGTAACTTCTCTGTTGTTACCACAATGTTGATGCGACGATTCAAAGATAAACCAACGACGAGTGTCTCACAGTGGATTTATTTCCCTCTGCATTCACAAAATAAACATTTAGTGTTGGGAATGGAGATCACGACTCCACTGAAATTTCCAGCAGAATAAAGGTCTGACTGCATGAAGTTTAACTTAAACATCAAAACAAGGCGTTATTCAGAGCCTTTTTATAATAAGGGAACTTAGGAAACATGCAAAATAAATGACATACACGTAGCCTACAGAGTTGACTTGTCCACTAGTGATCGTATAGAGATTTTATGCAACAATGAGAGTTCTTATCTCTCAACCTGAACACATTCTTCAACCTTTACATTATGTTTTAACAACGTACCTGCATTCACAAAATAAACATTTAGTGTTGGGAATGGCGATCACGACTACACTGAAATCTATAAAAAAAACGTAAAACAAAGTCAAGAAAAAGTATTCTCTCTCTAGCACATACTTAACATAACTTGGTTCCCTCCAAAACAGAATGTATCTTAGATAAAATGCTAACTTGTCATTTCTACAGCGCTACTTTCCAAAGGTATCTGCTATACATCTTTTACAGACACACATACATCCAAAGTTTTACAATTAACTGGGTTCTTTTATTTGAAAAATAAAGTTATTCGCTGAGCGCTTCCAGACACAACTTACCTCTAGCAGAATAAAGGTCTGACTGGAGTACGGAAAGCGCAAGGGGTCAAAAAAATACTCCGATGTAAAAGTAAATTACGATTGCAGCCGCGAAGCCTCTAAACCTGGAGTGAATGGGTACAGCTTGAAAATAGTGAAACAATATCTATAGCAATTTTGGAAGAATTAAATCTAAATAGGGTTCTTTTTTTAACTCTGTTACACTGGCAGCACTCCTACGCTTATTTTGAAGACACAGCCTCCGGATATAATGCTGAGCACATGCACTCAACTTCTTTGGTCGACCATGGCGAGGCTTGTTCTTAGTATAGCCTGTCCTCTTGAAGCGCTGTATGGTCTTGGCCACTGTGCTGCAGCTCAGTTTCAGGGTGTTGGCAATCTTCTTATAACCTAGGCCATCGTCATGTAAAGCAACAGTTTTCTTTTTTAAATCCTCAGAGAGTTCTTTTCCATGAGGTGCCATGCTGAACTTCCAATGACCAGTATGAGAGTGTGAGAGTGATAACACCAAATTTAACACAACTTCTACCCATCCATTTACACCTGAGACCTTGTAACACTAATGGATCACATGACACCAAGGAGGAAAAATGGCTAATTGGGCACAATTTGGACATTTTCACTTAGGGGTGTACTCACTTTTGTTGACAGTGGTTTAGACATTAATGGTTGTGTGTTGAGTTATTTTGAGGGAACAGCAAATTTGCACTGTTATATAAGCTGTACACTGCCTACTTTACGTTGTAAAAAAGTATTATATCTTTAGACTTCTCCCATTGAAAGATATAATTACAAAAGTAAAAAAAATGTTAGGGGTGTACTCACTTTTGTGACATACTGTATATAAAATATATCTATTGTATTGAATTGTGTCCGATCGAAAATCGTATCGTATCACGACCTTGTGTATCGGAATCGTACTGATTCAGGAAATTCATATTGATACCCAGCCCTAGTGCTGTGCAGCATTTATCAAGAAGGGCCTACTTGATTTGTTGGTGCTCGTTCTTGGCTGGACAGCGGGGCCGCGTATCTGTAGCTCGTAAAACAGGTCGAAGTGCAGAACAGAAAACAAGCATAGTTTAAAGAACATCATTTTCAGATGCATCATACTAGCATAACTCATTTCGGGTGGCACAGCAGGATCCACGAGTGATAGAAAGTATAATCGATGTGTCATGCAGACTTCATTATGAGATTATCAATCGCTAATACAGATCATCCATTTTTAGATTACGCCCCGTAAATGACTTGGAAATCTTTTTTTTTATTTAGTTTCATTTTTTATTTAGCACATAGCTTGCAAATGTTTCTCAAAATGCAACATTGGCTGTTGTGATGTCAATGCAGCCTTTTTGCAACAGCTGATGTTTTGTGTTCCACTATTGCAGATCAAAGTCATCGGTTGAATGTCGTCCTGTTAGGAAAAACAGGCTGCGGCAGAAGCGTCGCTGGGAATACAATCCTGGGCCAAGAGATATTTCAATCACCTTTCAGCCCATGGGCCACTACGAGAGACATCACCGAGGGAAACGTCACTATTGATGGCATCAGTCTGACAGTGTATGACACCCCCGGCCTGTTTAACACAGAGAGAAGCAATGAAGAGATCCTTACTCAGTGGGAAAGTGTCCTTCAGTTAGAGGAGTCAGCCCCCACTGTTTACCTGCTGGTGATCGGGCTACACAGGTTTACAGAGGAGGTGAGCAACACAGTCCAGCAGGTTGAAGAGTTTTTAGGAGAGAGACGTTTCAAGAACACCTGGATTCTCTTCACCTGTGGAGAGTTTCTGGCATGGATGGAGATCACCATAGAGGACTTCATCACACACAGCGAAGACATCAAGAGCGCTGTAGAGAGATTTGAAGGCAGATATCATGTCCTTAACAGCATAGAAGAAGATCCTGATCAAGTAACAAAGCTTATCAGGAAAATAAGGGAAACACACAACGGTAAGTTAAGGTCATTAGACTGGTTTCTAACTTAGCAACTGTGTAATGATTATGTTGAAACTAAAGATGGGCATCAAGATGCGTTTCTCAAACTGACCTGCCTAAATGTCTTCGCTGCATGATTAACAAGTGTTTGTGTTGTGTAGGGCTGGGTTAAAAACATCGATATATACGTATCAACATTGATTTCAAAAAATAAAATATCGAAAATTTGCATGTTGATACTAATAATGGGTCTCTTCCAGTAGGGTAGAATGCCCTAAAGTGAGACACCTAGGTGTTTAGGTTTAAGGGGTGTGGCTCTGCCCCAAACTGATGAATCCTGACAAAACTATAACCAAATCAAAGCCCTATTGGTATGTCATCAAGGTCACATGATTTAATATATGTACAGTCATAAATCAGGGCGGGGTTACTGTCAAACAGGAAGCACCTTGAGTGATGTCAGTGAAAGAGGTCAGTGACACAGAGTTTGGCAGAATCTTTTCTTAAGGTATTCTATCAAATCTAGTCAAACTAACATGCTCATTTTCATTGTAGTAGCCTAGCAGTTAGTATGTTGTGAGACACAATTTATATATTATGTTCAGTGATTCATGATGAAATTAGTGATGAAAATGAATCCTATTTAATAGGCCTATGTTTTTTAAATTCTTTTAAATCTCTTGACTTGTTCATTTTAATTCATACATAATTCATACCATAATATTTCTAGTAAAATGTCATGTATTATTGTTTAAATGTCTTGGTTTTTATCTACCTATTTGTTAAAGGAAGGGAAAAAGTTCATTTAAATAAATTAATTAAAAAGTGTAATCAAATGGTATTTAGTGACAGAAAATAGCTTAGCAACTGTTTTGGAATAACAGAGACCTATTAACATAGACTATAGAGTGTCCCACTTTAGGAAGATACACCTGTTTTGACCACCTTACACTTACACATATGTTTTTAATAAACACTTTATATCTTCTCTTTTTATTTGCTTAGAGCACAACTAGATGATTTAAATGGTATAATTTGTTTGTATTGAGATGTTGGCTTTACATTTTAATAGACCGCCAAAGTTGAAATGACAAAAAATGTCCCACATTAGGGCATTCTACCCTATATCTCATTGTTTATATATAAACATTAGCTGGCTAAACACTGGAGAGCAGGGGGGTATTCTCCACTCAGTCATCGCCCCCTGTGACGAAATGTCACAAAATTTGGTGCACATGAAAAGAAGTCTGTGTAGAGTTGGCAGTTGACATGTTGGCAGTTGACATTAGAAGCCAAAATACAGACTTTTGAAGAATTTTAAGCTATGTTTCAAATTTTCATTGACAAATAACTTTTAAACGGTTTATCTCAAGATAAATCCTTTGATAACTTTTTGTCACCAATGTGTGTAGATGACATGTACCAAATATGGTGAGATTTACATGAACGGCCTATGACGAGTTCGTTTGGTTTCGTTTTCGCGATGTTAAAATTTCACGGAAATTCTTTTTGTTGGAAGTGGGCGTCGACCAGTGTTTTCAATGCGTTATGGATTTCACGACAAAAAAGAACCGCTTGTAAACCTTACCGTTCTGTAGATGACATTTTGTACAATTACAGCACCCCCTATGGGGCAAATTTTATGGCATGTGCTGTGCTTTTAGAAGTCTTTGTGCTGATTGTGCATGGCATATTTTGTGCAGTTCCCACCTTCCCAGTCCAAGATATTGGCAATACAAAATCCCAGTTTTTGCATTTACCCATATCACTAGGTGGTGCTATGTTTCAAGTTAATGTTCATGGGCTGGGTTGATACGCCTCTGTAACATCAGCATACTAAAACAAAATTGTCATCTTGGGAAACATTGTTGACGAGTTTTTTTAAAAAAAAAAAAGTTTTGGGACACCTAGCTTCGACAAAAAACATTGTTCCCTTTGACAAAATGTCAAACAAATTGATGAGCATGATAAGAAAGCTGTTTAGAGTTGGCATGTCAATTTTCACCACATTAGAACAATTAGAAGCCAAAATATATACTTTTGAAGAATTTTAAGCTATGTTTCAAATTTTCATTGACAAATAACTTTTAAACGGTTTATCTTAAGATAAATCCTTTGATAACTTTTTGTCACCAATGTGTGTAGATGACATGTACCAAATTTGGTGAGATTCACATGAACGGCCTATGACAAGTTCGTTTGGTTTCGTTTTCGCAATGTTAAAATTTCACGGAAATTCTTTTTCTTGGAAGTGGGCGTCGACCAGTGTTTTCAATGCGGGAGGGTCAGTAGATTTCACAACAAAAAAGAACTGCTTGTAAACCTTACCGTTCTCTAGATAATAGGCAAAACAACATTTTGTACAATTACAGCGCCCCCTATGGGCCAAATGTTGGATGTACTGGAGGAATGGCAGCGAGAGGAGGAACGGCGGCGACTGGAGGCACGGCGGCGAGAGGAGGCACGGCGGCGACTGGAGGCACGGCGGCGACTGGAGGCACGGTGGCGGCTATGGGAGGAACGGCGGCTACGGGAGGAACGGCGGCTACGGGAGGAACGGCAGCGAGAGGAGGAACGGCAGCGAGAGGAGGAACGGCGGCGGCGTGAGAAGACTTGCAGAGTCTCCTGAGGTGAATAAATCAATTCAAAGGTAAAATATCTGCAACATCTTTGAGATTAACTCTTTCATATTCATCTTTCCTCTCCAAAGCATACGTATAAAAGTGAGCTTTAAAATACTTCAGAGTTAGTACTCTGAGAGAAAGGAGTGCCTCGTGTTCACGAAGAGGAACTATGTTATGTGTGCACTTAGTTTACCAAAGAGCTGTTCATCATTATAGTCACGCTTTACAAGTACACAACCAGTCTTGTACAAGTGACCAAACACATGGACAAATAAACTACTACAAATGCTTATGTCATGGCCAAAGGTTTTTCATATACTCATCAAATAAACCCCATTTTACTACTACTACTACTGCTACTTTACTAGACTTTCTACCATTACTGGACAAGTATTTGACAATTTGGCAAAACTGTAGACCTCATTCTGGTTAGAAGTGATATTTTGCCTTGATGTTGTATTTTTTCCTGATGTTGTTTACCTGGTGTTGTTTATTAAAGAGTTAAGACATTGTAGTTTTATTTTTTATCACATTTTACTAAATCCCATACAAGGTGAACCCAAAAACTAGACCACTTTTTTATTTGCTATACCTTGTGAATTATTAAGGCTACCACAGTTAAAAACACAAGCACATTAAAGCTCACCCAGTTCTCTCTCCAGTGGTGGGCTACCATGCAAGCAATGATGTGACCACCATGGTCATTTGAAAAACTACCCATCAAAAGATTTGACACATGCTTTAGGATTCTTAACCTGTTTACTTGAAAATGTTTTGACTTATCTTCGTGGTGTCAGTTATGAATTTGTCCAAAGTCAAAAACTGCCAAGGCACACTGCTTGCTGTAGTTAAAAAGCCTTTAATGTGGGTGGCTGACGCGTTGCGAGTTGAGGATGGGATGGCTAAACAAAAAGTGACCACCTGGCCAGCTGAGGGCACCATCATTCCTTACTTTCAGCTTGGAGGAAAACATGACCTTTCAAGTTCACCTACAATTAATACAGAAATGAGTATAATAATTGGTTTAAGTTTTAACATTGACAGGGAGTATCTGTCGGCTAACGAAGCAAGTGTCTGCGTATAGACAGTAGCCCGAGCATTTCACGAGTCAACACCACTGTTGCTAATGTCGATCAGCACAAGATGGCGCTATATCTAGTCTAGTTGTGAGTAAACTGTCTTTTCCTATTACACTGTTGCCAGTAGTGCAGAGTGTGTTTTACTTGGGGGGTCTGACGTGAAATAAGGCAACATTGTAACAGTGTAAACAAACCTGTTGAACTAAGCCAGGACCCTAGGCAAGAAAAAAAGGATTTACAGGCAATTGTCAGCATAGATAGGCGTATGAAAACAATTAATCTCCAAATACCTATCCTAAAAACGTCAGCCAAACAAAATAACCCGAGGGTAGGTTCATATAGAAGGGCGACGGTAGATTTTCGTAACAGAAATTGTATAATAACCATGAAAAAGCCATGGTAGACCTCACAGACGACTCCAGGTTAGCATTAACGTCATACAGTTTTTTAAGTTCATACAGTAGTTTATCATATATCTGTCTACGAACATAGACACATCAAAGTGTCAAATGTTATCATGAAGTTAGCAATAATATAATGTTAAAGGTTACACAGATAGTTCAGAATAGACCGTCTGGCTACACCAAAAACTGCGGACACCCCCCGCTACTGTAATGTAGCTGGCTGACTTTAATATAGGCCTACCTTAATAAATCGGATGAGAGTTAAAAGCCAAAAGAATGTGTGTTGAAATAAACATGCTACTGAAACACTGGAACACTAGCAGTGAAATTATCGATATGTAAAGCTAGCACCAGTAACCACAGTAAACATAGGCTAATGTAAATAACGCGACCCTTTGATACATGCGACATTAGGCCTACCGACACCTAAATAGGTGCATCAATAAGCAACATATTTCAAAACTTTCCAAAATGTTATGTATAACATAACACTATCGATACTCACCTGTTAGTCATTTACTGCAGACTACCAACTGACGAAACCGTTAAAGTTTAAATAAGTTGTCCCAAAGATTCTAGTTGTCCATTTCTCGCGCACGTTCAGGTTCCTCCAGTAAATTATTAGAACAGCTCCAAGTTTCTAGTGTTTGGAAAATGTTGCCGACCGGTTCTTTTAATGTTAAAGTAGGCTAACGCAAAGGTAAAGGTGGTAGTGTCGCCATAACAGATTGCCTAGGCCTATCTGTTCATTGAGTAGGCCAATGATGAATTTACTTGAAATGAGGTCTAGTGGGTTCTAAAGCCGTCTAATAGCCTCACTGCACCTGTAAATGTACTGCACGGTGCCACACACACACGCCTGTCCCACAAACACACCTATCCCACACACACACACCCACCCGTCTGTCCCACACACACCTACCCCCCCCCCCCCCACACACACACACGCACTCCCTGCACATTTTGTCAAACTGAGTTTAGACTGTAAAATGACTATAACGTCTCTTCCTTCTTGCTATTAAGAAAGCACATAAAACATCACCACTATTAAGCCTACAGCATGTAAAAGGCTTTTTTCTCAGTTTCTGTTCACAGTGTTACTGCTCTTTGCCTTTGAATCAGTTATTGAGATGCTTGTCTGAATGATAATTTGCCAAACACAGCAGAACACTGACAAATGAAATATTAAAAAGACTTTAATATCCTCTGTAGGTTTTTGTTCATTTCTGTTTTGAAGTGTAAAAATGAATGAATAAATAAAATCAGGCATTTCACTTTTAAAGCTTTGTTGTTTGAATGATGAGTGGGACTGTGATTTATAAAAAGCCTTAAGGGTAAAAACGCTTCTCTTCTGAGACTGCTTCCCTTCCTAACAAAACTAACTACTACTAACCAACTCTTTACCTAGGTGTCTCATGCTTGTATGAGTCTGTGTGTTTAGGGTGTGTGTGTGTGTGTGTGTAGTGTCCCTGCTCTGGGAAACGTACTGAAGGCACATGTATCTCCTAGTGTGTGTGTGTGTGTGTGTCTGTAGTGTGTTTACTCTGTGTTCCTCTACACCTCTGTTAGCTTATTATGTCCTCCTTGTGTAAGTCGCTCTGGATAAAGCGTCTGCTAAGTGTAATGATAATTAACGACCTTCACGTACTCATGTTGTGTTCTGCTGTATATGCAGGAGCCCAAGTTCATAACACCCTCTCTAAGGTTGAGGCCACCTTCCTCTGTGAATGTTTTAGAACGAACTACCTGCCTGTGTCTGACCAGACTGGCATACCTGCCTGTGTCTGACCAGACTGGCATTTTTCCTTCCTCTTTGAAAAAAGCAGTTGTAAAACCTTTACTCAAAAAGAATAACCTTGATGTTTCAGTGCTTAACAACTACAGGCCCATATCCAATTTACCATTTATTGGGAAAATAATTGAAAAAATAGTCTTCAATCAATTAACTGCCTTTCTGACATCAAATAATTGCTTTGATAAGTTTCAGTCAGGTTTCCGTGCCAATCACAGCACTGAAACAGCTCTGATTAAAGTTATAAATGATATACGTCTTAACTCTGATGCTGGCAAAACATCAGTCTTGGTGTTATTGGATCTTAGTGCTGCTTTTGACACTGTTGATCACTCCATACTACTACATAGACTGGAACATTGGGTAGGATTCACTGGTATAGTTATCAATTGGTTAAAATCATACTTGCAACAAAGGAGTTTCTTTGTTGCCATTGGAAACTATACATCAGCACCTGTGTCCTTGACCTGTGGTGTCCCTCAGGGGTCAATCCTTGGTCCATTACTATTCAATCTCTATATGCTCCCACTTGGACAAATCATCAAGAACAACTCAATTAATTATCATAGCTATGCTGATGACACTCAAATCTACTTAGCTCTATCACCTGATGACTATGCTCCGCTTGAGTCTCTCTACAGGTGTATTGACCAAATAAACAACTGGATGTCCAACAATTTTCTTCAGCTGAACGCAGACAAAACTGAAGTTATTATTTTTGGGAAAAAGGAAGAAAGACTTAGGATCGCCACTGCTCTTGAGACTAAAGGGCTTAAAGCAAAAGATACTGTTAAAAACCTTGGTGTCTTTATTGACAGTGAACTAACTTTCAACAGTCACATGAAAGCAATCACTAAATCTGCATTTTATCACCTAAAAAACATTGCCAAACTTAGAGGTCTTATGTCAAAACAAGATCTAGAAAAACTTGTACATGCCTTTATTTCCAGTAGGGTAGATTACTGCAATGGCCTTTTCACAGGCCTTCCTAAAAAGACCATCAAACAGCTTCAACTGGTCCAAAATGCAGCAGCAAGGGTTCTTACAAAAGCAAGAAGAACTGAACACATCACTCCAATTTTAAGGTCCCTACATTGGCTCCCAGTAAGTTATAGAATTGACTTTAAGGCACTGCTTCTTGTGTTTAAAACACTAAATGGGTTGGGACCAAAATACTTGTTGGATATGTTCTTGCTATATGTACCAACTAGGTCTTTAAGATCACAGCAGAAACATCTGTTGGTAAAACCTGCTGTCACAACAAAATGTGGTGAAGCAGCTTTCAGCTGCTATGCAGTTCAGCTATGGAACCAGCTTCCAGAAGACATTAAAAATGCTCCTACTGTTGGAAGTTTCAAATCTAGACTTAAGACTAAACTGTTCTCAGATGCTTTTTGCCAGTGATTCACCTTTAATTAATTTATTATTTTATCTTTCATCTTTTATGTTTACCTATTGCTTTACTCTATGTCTTTTACTTATCTTACACATATTTTAAACTTATTTTATCTTTTATCTTTTTTTTGCTCTTATATTGTCCTTTGCTTTTATTTTTGTTAAGCACATTGAACTGCCTTTGTGTATGAAATGCGCTATACAAATAAACTTGACTTGACTTGACTTGACTTGACTTGTGTGTGTGTGTGTGTTTTATGCTTTATAACTAACTACCTACCTGTGTGTTTTATGCTTTAGAAGTAACTCTCTTCCTGTGTGTGTGTGTGTGTGTGTGTGTGTGTGTGTGTTATGCTTTATAACTAACTACCTGCCTGTGTGTGTGTGTGTGTGTGTGTGTGCGAATGGACCTAAACCGTCCTGCAGAGGGCATGAGTGTGTGTGCGAATGGACCTAAACCGTCCTGCAGAGGGCATGTGTGTGTGTGTGTGTGTGTGTGTGTGTGTGTGTGTGCGAATGGACCTAAACCGTCCTGTAGAGGGCATGAGTGTGTGTGTGTGTGTGCGAATGGACCTAAACCGTCCTGCAGAGGGCATGAGTTGTAAACTCATGTAGCAGATATGGAATGTGCAAATACACACCCACACAGGGCTGCTGCTGTGTGTGTGTGCGTGCGCGTGTGTTTGTGTGTGTGTGTGTGTGTTAAGAACATAAGGAATCACTCTAGTCACATGAGGGACATGTCACCCATAAGGACTAACTCCAGTGACGTCACACACACACACCATCAGCTGTTGGAAGAGCAGACTGTGCCCCTGGCAATGCAAACACACACACACACACGGCCTGGGACAGTTACCACACACAAGGATACAAGGATTGTTTATTGTCACATGCATAGACATACTGGGTAGAGTAGGACATACAGTGAAATTGGTGATTGTTTGTATAAAAACACACACACACACACACACACACACACTCACACACAGCTGTCTGGGTAAGATGACTGTCAGTGCAAAACCAAACACACTGACAAAAACACACACACACACACACACTGACAAAAACAAAAATATGGCTTTCAGTCTTTCTGCCCTCTTTGTCTCACTCGTCCAGAACACACACAGGTTCTTGAAGGCCATTCCTCAGGACACACACAGGTTCCTTCAGACATCTGTTCAGGGCACATGCTGGTTCTTTAAAACCATTCTTCAGAACACACACAAGTTCCTTAAGAAATGTTCCTCAGAACACACACACAGGTTTCTTAGAACATTTGTTAAGATCACACACAGGTTCCTTAAAGACCATTCTTCAGATCACACACAGGTTCTGTCAGTGGTTCAAGAACACACACACACACCTGCTGGCTGCTTTAGCACCGGGTCCACTCCGTTGCCTGGAGACCACAGAACATCTCTGGGATTCAGTTTCCTTAGCAACCGGTCGACCTGGAGGGAAAAAAAAATGAGGCTATCAATACAGACACACACACACACACACACACACACTTGTAGATGGTGTCATCATACAGGTGTGTGTGTGTGTGTGTGTGTGTACTCACGGGTAGAAACCAGTATGACTCTGTGAGGCACCTGTATGTGGCGTTGTCGTACAGGTGTGTGTGTGTGTGTGTGTGTGTGTGTGTGTGTGTGTGTGTGTACTCACGGGTAGGAACCAGTATGACTCTGTCAGGTTCCTGTAAATGGCGTCGTCATACAGGTGTGTGTGTGTGTGTACAGGTGTGTGTGTGTGTGTGTGTGTGTACTCACGGGTAGGAACCAGTATGACTCTGTGAGGCACCTGTATCAGTGGTGTCGTCGTACAAGTGTGTGTGTGTGTGTGTGTGTGTGTACTCACGGGTAGGAACCAGTATGACTCTGTGAGGCACCTGTAGGTGGCGTCGTCGTACAGGTGTGTGTGTGTGTGTGTGTGTGTGTGTGTGTGTGTACTCACGGGTAGGAACCAGTATGACTCTGTGAGGCACCTGTAGGTGGCGTCGTCGTACAGGTGTGTTCGGGGTGCCAACACGTGCAGGTGCAGGTGAGGGACTGAGATACGAGGAGGAACATGGAAGCCCAACCTGAGGAGGAGAGAAGGAGAGGGGGAGAGGAGGAGGAGGAGAGGGGGAGGTGGGAAAGGAGGAGGAGAGGAGGAGGGGGGGAGAGGAGGAGCGTGGGAGAAGGAGAGGAGGAGGAGAGGAGAAGGGGGAGGAGGAGGAGGGGGGGAAAGGAGGAGGAGATGAGAGGAGGAGAGGAGGAAAGAAGAGGAGGAGAGGAGAGTAATATGTAATATGTTTATTATATGGCTATTGTATGACTGGTATGTTTATTTTTTGCCTAAGCTCATATATATAACACACTAATTCACTAATTAATTAATAATGAATATATTACTAATATATTGTGTTTATTGGTTGACTCACCTGATGTATATATATAAAATGTATTAATTAATAATGAATATATTACTAATATTATTAATAATGAATATATTGTATATATAAATATAATATATAAATATATTGACTCACCTGATGTTGGTGAAATCTGTGAAACCGTTATCCTGCAGCACCGCTAGCCCCATGTTAGCCATCTTCACCACTGACAATTAGATAATAATATAATAACATAACAATACAATCATAATATAAGGTCATAATAATAATAATAATAATAACAATAACATCTTCACTAGCCCCATGTTAGCCATCTTCACTAGCCCCATGTTAGCCATCTTCACTAGCCCCATGTTAGCCATCTTCACCACTGACAATTAGATAATAATATAATAACAGGACAATACAATCATAATATAAGGTAATAATAATAATAATAATAATAGGAATAATAATAATAATAATATAAGATAATAGTAGTAGTAATAATAATAATAATAACAACATAAGATAATAATAATAATAATAATAATAATGTGTGTAGTGTGTGGTGTGTAGAGTGAGGTAGTGTGTAGTGGTGAGTGATGTGAAGTAGTGTGTGTGTGTGTGTGTGTGTCCGTGCGTGCGTATGTGTGTGTGTATGTGTGACTAATCTGTGTGTGTGTGTGTGTGTGTGTGTGTGTGTGTGTGTGTGTGTGAGACGTACCCAGCGGCACGTGTTCTGGGCGGAGGGTGGTGCAGTCCTCTATGTGTGTGTGTGTGTGTGTGTGTGTGTGAGACGTACCCAGTGGCGCGTGTTCTGGGCGGAGGGTGGTGCAGTCCTCTATGTGTGTGTGTGGAACCACCAGGTAGTGATGGGGGGCCGCAGGTTCGATGTCCCGAAAACACACCACCTCCTCATCCTGCCAATCACAGATGAGACACAGCACACGCTCAGCCAATCACAGAGGAGATACACCACACGTCAGCCAATCACAGAGGAGACAGCACAGGCTCAGCCAATCACAGATGAGACACAGCACAGGCTCAGCCAATCACAGCGGGAGACACAGCACACACGCAACCAATCACAGATGAGACACAGCACACATCAGCCAATCACAGATGAGACACAGCACAGGTTTAACCAATCAGATCTGTGCCCCCCAAGTATAATCAGTCTCCTCTGCACTGCTCTGGCCTCCAGGGGCCGGGGGGCGGGCTGACTTGTGTGGGGGGTCCTGGCCATGGTGGGGCCGCGGTGGGGCCTCTCCCCCGCTGCCTCTGCTACGGCCCACACCATCCCCTAGATTGGACCGGGCTTCCTCTGATCCGTGGGCCTCACTTTTTAATGCTCTACATCAGCCGACTCAGAAAAGTTCACACATTTTCACACAAGAACACAAACACCCCCACTATGTCAGGGCCGAGGTGGGGTGCTCGGTACAGGGGCCGGTAAAAGGGCCCAAATTAGCTTGCACCCCACTTCTTTTAATGCAATACATTTTAGAATAATTTGCAATCCCAACTCATAGGAAGGGTGGTGGGGGGGGGGGGGGGGCAGGGGGGAGTCTCCCCCTTTGCTCTACCCCCCCTCCTCTTTTTTAATGCATTTAGACACCACATAAAAACACATCATAGGGCCAGTGAGGCTCATGGATTGGTTGGGGCTTGGGCCCCTGTTCTGGTCGGGAGGGTGGGGGCTGGGGCCGGGGGTGGGGGTGGTCTGGGTGGCTCTGCAGCGGTCCTTCCCTGTCCTTTCCCCCCGCTGGAGTTCGGCCTGTCCCTTTGATGCGCTGAAGGTTGGAGCGGTCAGAGGAAGTCAACTCCCCTCTTTCCCTCCTTCCCTTGTTTTTCCCTTGTTTCTCCCCCCCCCTCCCCGCATCCTCCTAGAGGGGGCTCATCCAGATCCCCATGCCCCGGACATTTCAGAACATACCCCTTACACGCATGCTAACTATTGAAACATATCCATGCAAACATACATACACACACATATACACTCAAACACCCCCCCCCCCCCAAACACACTCACACACATACATTCTAGTAACCCCCCCCCCCCCTCCCCCAACACACTCATACACATACACTCTAATAACTCCCCCCCCCCCCCCCCCACCACCCACCACCACCTCCTGCTTACATGTACCTATCACTGTTTTGTTGAATGTCATGTCCTAGTTGTATGTTGTATGTTCTCTGTTTGTAAGACACTTCTTGGTTTGGTAATTGTATTCGTTTTTTGGTAAAAAAAAAAAAAAAAAAAAAAAAAAAAAAAAAAAAAGATCTGTGCTTGGTTTCCGCTGAAAGTGAAAGTGTTCCAGTGAAGGTGGCATCTAAATGCTGCGTGTGGGCGTCACATGTTGGTGGTGGCACCTGTGACAAACGAGGCCAAATGCTCAAAACCCCCTTTTGGTTTTTACTGGCAAAACCCCTCATGTGGGGACAAACTCTCACGCTCACATGTAGGGACATTTTTTTCCCCTCTCACACTGTGCTCCCCATAGGAGGAGTGTGTGGGTTGGCTTTTTTCCACCTCCCCTCTCCTCATGTGATGCTGTATTTCTTCTACATGCCTGTCTTCCTGTCTACCCCTTATCACATCATGTGTGTTTGTATCTGTGCTGGATGGGTTGATGGGTCATTTTGCTGGTACTTGTAACGAGTGACAATAAAGGGCTTACTACTACATACTGTCACAGGTGCGGACATACAGTACTCTCACAGGTGTGCAGACATACTCTCAGGTGTGGACATACTCTCAGGTGCGGACATACTCTCAGGTGTGGACATACTCTCAGGTGCGGACATACTTTCACACGTGTGGACATACAGTACTCTCACAGGTGTGCAGACATACTCTCAGGTGTGGACATACTTTCACAGGTGTGGGGAACTCTAGCAATAAAACACTTCTGTGCACTCATAGACATGTCTTTGTTTTTAACTCCCCACTTCCCCACTACGGGCCACTAGATATGATGGTTCTGTTTTTTATCCCCCTCACTGACAGACATGATGGTTCTGTGTTTAATCCCCCTCACTGACAGACATGATGCTTCTGTTTTTATTCCCCGTTTCCAGCTGGTACCTTCCTCAGTCTTACAACAGCATGGCTAGATGGGCAGCATCTTCAACATGGCAATAAACGAGTGTCTGCATCTTCAACATGTCAATAAACGAGTGTCTGCATCTTTAACATGGCAATAAACGAGTGTTAGCATCTTTATTTAACATGAGAATAAACGAGTGAGCGTTTGCTTACCATACGACGTAAATAGAACTCGGAGGACCTAAAATTGTCCCGAGTTGCTGTTTCGGAACTCCGAATTATTGCCCGTTCTTTTGCACTTTCCCCGAGGCGGAGGTCGGGTTTTTCCGAGTCCCGATGACAAATGAATACCCCATTAGCATCTTTGCCATAAGAGTAAATGAGTTAGCATCTTCAACAGGAGAATCCACTACAAATGGTTTACAGGTGCTGAACACAGAGCTCTGTGCACAGCCAGCCTCGTTAGCAATGACCTTTTGTGTCTTGGCCTCCTTGTGCAAGGTGTCAACGGTCATCTTTTGGGCAACTGTCAGATCAGAAGTCCTCCCCGTGATTGTGTAGTCTACACAGAACTAGAGTGAGAGAACATTTAAAGTCCTTTGCAGGTGTTTTGAGTTAATTAGCTGATTAGAGTGTGGAACCAGGTGTCTTCAATATTGAACCTTTCCACAATATTCTAATTTTCTGAGATAGGCCTACTCAATTTTGGGTTTTCATTCAGTTGTCAGTTATAATCATCAATATTAAAAGAAATAAACACTTGAAATATGTTAGTCTGTGTAAAATGAATGTATACAGTATACAAGTTTCACTTTTTAAACGGAATTACTTAAATAAATCAACTTTTGTCATGTTATTCTGATTATATGACCAGCACCTGTAGCTGTAGTTTCCGTTGAGCACTTTGGGTGCTCTATTGTGAGTGAAAACTTGCCTGTAGAGGTTCACTTCACATTAAGGTAGGCTATATATTTTTAACTTCCATGTTCACCACTAACTGGTCTCGCCATTTTGGACAATGCCGCACTGAGGCTGGCACTTTGTGGCGAATTACAGAACCATCAGGCTGATTACGTTTAATTGCGATGAGGATATAAAGCATTTACTGAAGATTGAAGAGTACCAAGATACCAAGTGTTGAGTTATGATGACCAGCTAAGTTAAAATGTGAAAACGGTGATGTTGTTTAGACAGAACTAAAGCTCAGGTCAAAGTATAGTGACCAACCAAACACTTCAACGGCATATTTGTGGCCCCACACCATCAACCAAAATACAAGTTAAAAAAAAAACTACTACGTTAATACTTCAACTTAAGTAAATCTTTTGGCATGGCAACTTTCACCTGTAATGTTTGGCATGACAAAGTATCGCCGAAATACCCCTTAAGTCGTGTAAATAATGGTGCCTTGTGTCCGTTTACTGCCCGGCCGCGTTACACACGAACACGGAGGAACTGCAGCCGGTGGGTAGCCCACGCCCATCACATTCCCAGGTGGGTTATTCAGCATACTTAGTGACAATATGCCTGTTTTTCATTACTTTACTGAAAATGTACTTTTACACGAGTGTAAGAATGAAATACACACTAATAATAGTTATTACATTAG
>CM059282.1:30794823-30802323 GCA_030347295.1 Setipinna tenuifilis | reverse complement strand
CACATGCACACAGTCTTACACACATACACACACACAAACTTTCTCACTGCAACACACACACACACACACACATACACACACACACACACACACACACACGCACACACACACACACCGTCTCACCTGGCGAAGTAGCCGGGTCTCTTCTCCTTGTTGTCCATTGGTCCTAAGATGGTGGACACGCAGTCACACACTCCTGAGCACCGCACAGTCCCTGGAGGACACAACATGCAACAGCCATTAACCACAGCACAGCACAGCACAACACAGCACAACACACAACAACACAACGCAGCGCAGCACAGCACAACACAGCAGAACACAACATAACCCAGCACAACACAGCACAACACAGCACAGCACAACACAACACAACACAGCACAGCACAACACAACACAGCACAGCACAACACACAGCACAGTACAGCACATAACACAACACAGCACAGCAGAACACAGCAGAACACAACACAACACAGCACAGCACAACACACCACAACACAACCCAGCAGAACCCAGCACAACATAGCACAACACAGTACAGCACAGCACAGCACAACACAGCACAACCCAGCACAGCACAACCCCTCAGACTGGGGTATCCCTCATGGGGCATTAGGTGTCTGGGGTATCCCTCAGACTGGGGTATCCCTCATGGGGCATTAGGTGTCTGGGGTACCCCTCAGACTGTGGGCCAGGCACACACCCCACAAGGGCGGGCACACACCTTTACTGTCGCTGGTTAGCATTGCTAGGCTAAGCCCACCTATGCAGCGTAGTGAATTCTGTCTTGGTTAGCATTGCTAGGCTAAGTGCTAGGGTAGCAGCTGTACTGAATTCTGTGTTGTTAGCATGCTAAGCTACAAAGATAGAAGGATGGTTTGTTGTTACATGCATGGACATACTGGGTTGAGTAGGACACACAGTGAAATTGGCGACTGTTAGATTAGCTACGTTCCAGTATGACGGCTGTGTTCTGAACTCTGTGCTGTTAGCATTGCTAAGCTACGTTTCAGTATGAGGGCTGTATTCTGAATTTTGTGTTGTTAGCATTGCTAGGCTATATCACAACATAATGGCTGTTCTGAATTCTGTGCTGTTAGCATTGCTAGGCTATATCACAACATAATGGCTGTTCTGAATTCTGTGTTGTTAGCATTGCTAGGCTATATCACAACATAATGGCTGTTCTGAATTCTGTGTTGTTAGCATTGCTAAGCTACGTTTCAGTACGAGGGCTGTATTCTGAATTCTGTGTTGTTAGCATTGCTAGGCTATATGCTAGTATGGCAGCTGTAGTAATGTGATGGTTCCATGCGTAGGACCCAATGTAGGGCACAAAACAATGTGACTCACACCCTATAGGGCCACATTACACTTAGCAGACGCTTTCATCCAAAGACACTTACACAAGGAGGACATAATAAGATAACAGAGGTGTGGAGGAACACAGAGTAAACACACTACACACACATACACACAAGGAGACAAATGTGCCTTAAGTAAGTTCCCCAGAGCAGGGACACTTCACACACACACACACACACACACACCCTACCCTATATGTAGTGAACTACATAATGGACGTTTCGGACACGTCCCTAGGCTACGTTACTGGGTGTGGCTGTCCCAGAGATACACCCCCCCCCCCCCCCCAGAGACAAAACTAGCAGGGTTGGGGGGTACCGCCATATTAATGTAATTAATGTAACATGTAGGTAGTAACCCCCCTATAAAAGGTACCCCGCCCCCGCCTTAATTATGAAGGGCTCATTCACACTCTGGTGTGGCCGTCTGTCTGTCCCAGAGAGAGACTTGGTCACCATAGAAACCTCCCGACAGTAGGTCTGGGATAGCCGACTGCCCCTTAGCTCCTAATGCTACAGCTAACTAGCTCTGGAGATAACGGGCATCTTATTAAAGAATAAAATACCATATTAGATTAAACTCTGGGTTTTAAATATTTTAGATGCACAAATTCGAGCTTTTGACACGTTTTGCTTTAAACACCCCACTAATGAGCTGTCCATACGCAGACAACCATCCATCTCCCCCCGAAGGAAGGTTTGATGCTGTGTAGGCACGATTTTAGTCAACACACCCTGAGCTCTCCGGCGCAGCACAGCAGGGGTTAAATTGGCAGCGGAGAGGAGAGGAGAGGAGAGGGGGTGGATTGGCCAAGGATGGCGTTCTTACAGGAAACGGTTTGGCAGTGACAACACAACACAGAGGAAAGCTTTCCAAAACGCTTCGTCGAGCTACAATTTTATTTTTCACGCTGCAATTAAAACTTGAATTAGGCTATTCTCTGTAATGGTGCCGCATATCTGCATACTATAAAATGTAAACACCTCAACTTTTCCTTTGTGTTGCCCAGTTATCTCGACAACACACCAGTGCATCTGTGATTGTGTGGATCAATAAGCGTCCAAACCATTAACATTAGTCACTTGCAGTCAAGAGTAATATTTAAGACGGCGAAAAGTGGAATAGGTTTGTTTTAAAACTATAAATTGTTAACATTTAAAGTGTTTATTAATACTACGGGTAAAGGCAGGTCTAACAACAACAGACTAATTTACTATAAGATCAATAACATTCTTAACGGGACGGTGATCTGCATAAACTGTTTTAAATAACATTAAGGTTATCAGGGATAACAAACACCGTGAAGCTTTGGGTTATGTGCATGCGGGCCCTGTAACATCAATACAGGTTAAGAAAAGATACTTAATGCCTATTGTTGTGATGACTGAAACGTATTTTGAGGTTAGCCATTTGAAGCTAACGTTACCCACCTTGTTAGCTAGCTAGCTGCATCCTCCCATTCCACCCCCTTGTTGCCTTGTTTTGGTCTAGTTGCACAGGAATCGCCAGCGACCCAGTGTGCGTGAGCAGATGAGCTTTACAGTCTGCGCATCTCTTGGTCGGGAGCCCGGCGCTAAATCTGTCCCGTTTCCAGGTCGCTTTGAGCAGCGGAAGGAAGGATGGCTCCCTCGCGGACCGAGAGAGCGAGATACGGCTGCTAGGGGAGGCTTCTCCTCGGCAACAGCATGCCTACCGACCAGTGCTGCCTAATCCGCTCGTGACGACGTTAACAGCCGTCGGGCTCGTTAGGAAACCCTACCGGACACGCACCGGTCACTGCATGTGTGGCTTGAGCTCAACTTCAAACGAGCTACTCAGAGTCAGCTCAGCGGCGCAGCCAGTTGAATGCAGAAGCAGATTCACTTTCGCCCGGACAGATAACCGTCTGGTGTCGCATTCATTCCGCTCCACCTCCTTACAGCGACGTCAGGTCCCAACGGATGCCCACTAACTGTCCACATACTTAACTGTGCTCAGTGAATTTGTCAAAAAGACAACTCCATTACTGAGGAGTCAAACGCTTTTAATGTATCAATCAAATAAATTGATGACGTTGGAAGAATACGAAGTTGAACTCCTACAGCATACTTTTCTGATTTTCAAAGGTCAGAGTACTGCTGTCGTTCACAGCGTCCCTGGTGGTCTAGTGGTTAGGATTCGGCGCTCTCACCGCCGCGGCCCGGGTTCGATTCCCGGTCAGGGAACATGTCTTTTCCAGTACTCATTGTAGAACATTTATATACAACACTAATGTCTTCGCTTTGGAAGTGGTGAAATACAAACTATAGGCCTAAAACAGGTAACAGCTAGTTTTCACTGGCCACTGTAACGAGACCTTTGATTACTCGTGTTCACCAAGCACTACTATTCTGTTGGTTGTGAATATATTTCCTTATATATGTACGTATACTTGGCCAGGAAAACCGATTTTGATTCCATGAATGACTCCACTGTATTTGCCGTCCTGTAGTTTCTTTCATGATATGTTGAATGTGTGACTGGCGGGTGTGAGGGGTTTCTATTTCACTTTGTAGAACTGTATTCTACTGTATATTGGTTCATGGGACGTGTGGCTACACACCTCGGCTCGGTTGCGTAGTAATGTGTTGTGTGCCCATTCTGTCCGGCTCAGTCGCCTGCGCACAAGGGAGACCCCTACTGGTCATCATCAGTAAAACATTTAAGACCGTTACTGTCACAGAACACTAGATAAAATATAAAATAAAAAGTATATATTTAGTAGCCTGTACAACGACATTAGACAGCAAGGCAACAAAGCTGCAGGGTAGCAGTGTTCACCAACTCTCTCTTTCTCTGTCCCCCTGTGGGAGTGTGTGTGTGTAGTGTCCCTGCTCCGGGAAACTTATTCAGACACATGCACCTCCCTGTATGTGTAAAGGTTGTGTCCCTACTCTGTGTCCCTTTACACCTCTGTTTGCTTATGTCCTCCTCTTTTGTAAGTCCCTTTGGATAAAAGCGTCTGGCAAATGCAATGTAATGTAATGTAATGTAATGCAATGTAATGCAATGTAATGAGTTCAAGGGTCAAGCGAGGAAGCATTGTAGAAGCAAAGGAAAGAAAGGAAGACCGTAATTACAAGAATTAAAGTAATTAAAGAATTACAAGACCGTAATAAATAGTAAACAGTCAAAGGAAAATGGGCTACGTAGAGACGAATCTGTTTACTAGTGCTAACCAGGGGCCTCATTTATCAAGCGTTCTTACGCACAGATTTGATCTTAGAGTGTTCGTACGAACGAATTCACGTCAAAGTACAGATTTATAAAAAACATCTTTGACGTGGAAAAGTACTTACTTCCACGTCAGGTTCCAGCTTGGCGTACGACCATTTCCTTGTGGTTATGCCTGGTATTGCAGATATTTTCCGATGCACGGGCTAGGAATTTCATTAAAAAAGACAATCTCGCCTCTTTCACTGTAATATGATTAGGATTAGGCTGATATAAGCAGAAGTGCCCTACCAATACTTTAAAAATATATATTTCGATTATATATATATCGATTCCCATACAGTGCCCAGGAACAGCAAGAAGTGAAGGAGGATTTCCTGCGTAAAACAGGGTTCCCAAATGTGATCGGTGCGATAGACTGCACCTACGTTGCCATACGAGCTCCACATGTGAACGAGTATATGTATGTCAACAGAAAAAAACTTCCACTCTATAAATGTGCAGCTCATTTGTGATGCTCGTATGGCAATCTTGAATGCTGTTGCGCGCTGGCCAGCGTCAACGCACGATTCCTTCATTGTGCGTAATTGTAGTGTTGTAGGTAGGTAAACCCTTTAAAAATGTCGCCCAATTTATTTGCTTTTTTAGAAGGAACATGAGGTTAAATTAATAATTTCTGTCAGCAGGACAACGAGGTTATTGAAGAAATGGCTGCTCACCCCGATTGCGCACACGAAGACAGCCGAGGAGGCCCACTTTAACACTAAACATGCCCGTGCGCGGTCGGTAGTGGAGCCCAGCATCGGCATGCTGAAGGGAAGGGAATTTTTTTTTTACGTTCCTCTTTAGTTGCCATTGTCACAGAAAGTTTTTGCTTTGAGGATGAGCTCATTTTATATGTTAATTCATTAAACAGGGGCGTTTTGAGGGCGGAGCATTCAGCTGCACACAATTCCACGATCATTTGTGATTTATAACCGAATGATTGGCGTACGCATGGATTTCGTGCGTACGTTCGTTTTCTCTGAATCGCACTTACGATCAAATCAGAAAAGTTCTTAGATAAAATCAAGGAAGGTTTCTACGCAAGTCTTTATAAATGAGGCCCCAGGACCAGCCTGAAGATGGGCTGTGTGCTGAAGTTGTGGATAATAATAATAATAATAAGAAGAAGAAGAGTAATGATGATGATAATAATAATGGTGATGATGATGACGATGATGATGATGGGAATAATAATAATAATAATAATAATAATAATAATGATGATGATGATGGTGATGATGATGGTGATGATGATGATGATGATGATGGGAATAATAATAATAATAATAATAATAATAATAATAATAATGATGATGATGATGGTGATGATGATGGTGATGATGATGATGATGATGATGATGGTGATGGTGATGATGATGGTGATGGTGATGGTGATGATGATGATGATGATGATGATGATGATGATGATGGTGATGGTGGTGGTGGTGGTGGTGATGGTGATGATGATGGTGGTGATGGTGATGGTGATGATGATGGTAATAATAATAATAATAATAATAATAAGAAGAGAAATGATGATGATAATAATGATGATGATGATTATGATAATAATAATAATAATAATAATGCACTATGAGGTGGGTGTTACACATTATGCTGTAAGTATTAAACAGTGAGGGGTAGCGGTTACTGTTAGACAGGATTAATTTGTCTTTTCTTTTTCAAGTGTTAGCCATCTCCTTTAGAGGCCCTTAGTTTAGCTCCAGGGGCCTATTTCACAAAACCAAGATAAGGGATTAAGACGGGTTTACTTGGTCATCCTAGATGACTTTAGCCTTGAAGTCGTTTCACAGAAGAAATCGCATATAAGTTACCATGGGGATTTATACCTTGCAGCTAGCCTGCTCCCGACCAGGCTAAGAACCAGGATTAGTTAATTCTTGCCCCTTATTGGCTCAATGAACTGTCACTCAGAGTTGTCAGTGTCAGTGAACCTCAAGTAAAGAGACGCGGCCGGCCAGCCAGTGTAACAGATTAAATATTCCACTTGCCATGAGTTTATCTATTTTGTACAATACATGATGTATGAGCGCCCTCTACTACTGCAGATATCGCAAGTGTTTTCTTTGATACGTTACCAGTCTGCAGTAGCCGTTTCCATGGTAGGTTTAAGTAAAATGAGCTCTGGTCAAACAGTTGAATAAATAGGCATTGTTAAAAGAAATATTGCTTTTATACAGAGCTATACGTAAGTGTAGAGTCCCACATTCTATGAGATGTGTCAGACATCGTCTTTGTTATGTTCTATCATTAATAGTTTGATTTGTTGTAATAACCACGTTATTATTGCTAATCTGCTAGACTAGCTAGCTGACGTTAATGAGGTAAACCCTGTCTTCTTTCTGTTTAGCTACTTTTGGAGACCTATCTGAGCTGTGAGATATTCACTATCTTTGTTGTTATCAGAATAAATGGCATGGTGCCAAAGGAGTGGTGATGACTGGATGACTTTAATACACAACGCAGAAGACAGTAAACTACCGCTACACCAGCAATGGTGTTAGCCAACTTTTAATGGCCTGTATGGAACACTTTGAATAGGCTAAATAAAACATTTTCTCTGCTGTTTATTACATTAGTTTGTTTGCTTATTATTATGCTTTTGATTTTTGAACCAATTGTAATCGAATAGTTTCTTTTATTTATTTCATTAATTGAATGAATACGCAAACCAACTTCACTTTTGTTCTCAATTAAGTCGGTGATCACAGCAGTATATAATGACAGGCTACACACGTCCAACACATTGCAACACACAATGGCTTGCCATTTTTTGCCCGACATTGCAGATGAGGAGGCTCTGCTCCGCCGGGGTGAAGTACTGCGCACGCGTCTTCTCCATTTCATCGCTCATTCTGGGATCGATCCATGCCG
>CM059282.1:30777323-30779823 GCA_030347295.1 Setipinna tenuifilis | reverse complement strand
CTCTGGAATACAGGCAGAAGGCAGTGTGGCGCGAGGGAGAGACTCCAGCCACCGCAGGTAACGCGCCCAGCGCTCCCTCTCCGCCTCACGCGGCCCGTATGCCCACCTGCACGCGGGGACATGTTCCAGGGCCTCAGCATGGCGGCCAACCACCACGGAGCTCCGACCTACGAGCCCAGCTTTTTGCACAGCGCGCGGGTGACCCCCGTGATCCCCGCGCTCCCCTACCTGCAGACTCACGGGGCCTCTCAGCAGGGCAGCCCGGGCTCGAGCCACTCGGTGTGGGCGCAGCCGGGCTCAGAGGCCGCGTGCTCTTCTTACAACACAGCCAGCGCGCGCCACTCCCCGGTGCCGGCCTCGCGCTTTGCCTTCTCCACCAGCCCGCCGCTGACCTCCGGGGTGGCTCCGGCACGAGACACTACCACCTACACGAGCCCCATAAATATCTCCTCCACCGGCAGGGACGCCTACGGGACGCGAGCCCTCGGCGGGACCTACGGCAGCCCCTACCCAGCCTACGTGAGCCCCGCCATGGGCGCCGCCTGGTCGGCCTCCCCGTTTGACAGCTCGGTGTTGCACAGCCTCCAGCCCGGAGCCCCCGGCAGCAGCGCCCGCCACCCAAACCTCGGTAAGAACCGGCTTCTCCAGCCCCCATATAGTCACTATTAGCATGTGAGAGAGCGCGCCGGCGCATGGAACACAAACGGCAGGTCTGTTGTCTCGTGTGGTACCGTAGGGCAGAGCGAGGAGAGGAGCCCGACCACCAGGGCTCTGGAGTCGGGTAGTGATAGCTGATTTATCCCCAAGAAATATACAGGCCTACACATTATACATACGTACACACACACACACATAGGCACACAGACATCTATCCACACACACACACACACACACACACACACAACAGGAGTTACAAAGACATCAGTTGGTGGGGATGACAACAAAAGTAGTGTGTGGCATCATGTTAAAAGTGCAGTGTGGTGCTGTGGTGTCATAGGGCAGTATGTCGCCAGTGCAAGTTCAGTATTAATAGCAGCAATAATCAGCAATAATCATATCTTATCACCAACGGCAGCAATACTCATATCTTAAATACACACAGACAAACATGTATGACCCACAGACAGCCTAGCAAGCAGAGCTAGTGGACAATATATCCGCTGAGCGAGTTTAGCCACCCGGGGCCCCATCAGTAAACTAATAGTCTGCTTTTAATTCAACTCTTTATTTTGTTTCATTCGTATAAAAATGTAAAGATAAACAACAGCATGGAACAGACAGTGTGGTAGCATACACCGCAGTGACGTGTCTCTTTTTAACTCGGATATATCACCAAAAAATAAAGATATATACATACATACATACATACATACATACATCCACACACACACACACACACACACACACACACACACACACACACACACACACAAATGATAAATAGATTTAGCAGCCATAGTAACACTTCTCTTCCTCACAACATCCCCAACATACCAAAGAGGTATTTCAGTGGCGTCTTAAGGCTAATGGTGCTGTTTTAAGGGCGTCTGCTGCATCGCCCTGCTGTGGCTACAGACCAACTGACCAACTGACCAACTGACAAACAAACACTTTAGTTCGGAGACGTTTTTTTTAGAACCTCAAATGGCACCGGCAGGCAGCTCGCGTGCTGGGCCCACCCGCGCGCCCTGATAAATGGCTATGGGGCAACGGGCAATCAGTCACGTGCAGCTTTCCTCTCGCGCAGTAGCCGACTGGTGCTAAGGGGCACAGACAGAGATAGAGAGAAAGAGGAGAGAGAGAGAGAGAGAGAGAGAGAAAAGAGGGGTATTTTTCATGTTTGAGGCCAGCGATTTGACTTCTGTCACACACACACACACACACACACACACACACACTCTTTAGCAGTAATAGGGGAGTGTCGCGGGGAAAGGTCGGTGTGTTAGACATGTCATGTCAGAATAAGTGGACCTTCTGAAGAAGGAAATCAAACGTTATGTCCTATTGGTCTACACCGAGTAAAGCAAGCAAGTCATGTTTCATTTTAATGTTTTCTTTAACGTCTGTCCTGCCTTGTCTACAGTAAGAAACGTAATTTCGATTCCTTGTATGTCTAGCAGATGTGAAGAATTGACAATAAAGCTGTCCTGACTTGACAAATAATCAAGAGAAACAAATAGGAAAATAGCACGAAATAAGTAATTATCTACTAACGGCTATTTACCGCCAATAACCCGAGTGTAGACTGGCATGATGAGATGTCGGGAGGTCTGAAGGTGGATGTGTTGTATGGCGCACACAGACACACAACACACGATTCCCCAGTCAGTCAATCACGACTCTATCTCTCTTCCTCTCTTTTTCTTTTCCTCTCTTTCTTTCTCTTCCCTCTCTTTCTTTCCGTCTCTCTTATGTCTAACAGCTGTATCCGGACTGCTGACTGACAGGCGAACCGTGTGACTGTTTTGTTCAGATGTGTGTCAGTCCGCTTTAGTCAAAC
>CM059282.1:30769823-30772323 GCA_030347295.1 Setipinna tenuifilis | reverse complement strand
TGTGCGTTAGAATTCAGGGATGCTGAGGGGTGTGTGTGAGAAACAGTTCAGGTGTGTGTGAGGTGTGATGCAGGAGTTCAAAAGTCACACACACACCCCTCTGTTACCTTCTGGTGAGTGTGTGTGTGTGTGTGTGTGTGTGCGTGTGTGTGTGTGTGTGTGTGTGAAAAAGAGGCTAATGTGTTTGTCTTGGGTTCTGGGATGAGCTGGAAAGTTCTAGAATCCATTGTGCTCACTCCACTTCCTGTCCACCAATCAGAGAGCAGACAGGCCCCTTCCGACCAATCAGGAAGGAGATAGGCTGCTGCCAGGGGCCAATCAGGAAGGAGATAGGCTGCTGCCAGGGCCGTGCTTATCAGCGGTCAGATGTTGTGAAAAACACGTTTGTTTATTGGGAGAGAGATTGTCCTCTGGGCCCCGGGGAACTCAGCTTCTGATTGGGTGAGGCAGGGAGGGGTGGGGTTTGAGCTGGGGTTAGTCTTGTTTTGATTGGTTAAGGCAGGGAAGGGTGGGGTTTGAGCTGGGGTTAGTGTGGTGCTGATTGGGTGTGGTAGGATGAGGGGCGGGGTTAATCTTGTTCTGATTGGGTGAGGCAGGGATGGGGTGGGATGGGGTAGGGGTGGGAGGAGGCTGTGGCTGTGTGTGGGCTGTGTGTTTGTGTGTGTGTGTGAGGTGTGTGTGTATGAGGTTTGTATTAGTGTGTGTGTGAGAGGTGTGTGTGTGTGTGTGTGTAGTGAGTATAAGGTGTGTATTTGTGTGTGAGAGGTGTGTATTTGTGTGTGTGTGTGTGAGGTGTGTGTGTGTGAGGCGTGTATGTGTGAGGCGTGTATGTGTGAGGCGTGTGTGTGAGAGGTGTGTGTGTGTGTGTAAGGTGTGTGTGTGAGAGGCGTGTGTGTGAGAGGTGTGTATTTGTGTGTGTGTGTGAGAGGTGTGTATTTGTGTGTGTGTGAGAGGTGTGTGTGTGGTAATTATTATGATTGATATGTGAGGAGATGGCCAGTATAAGGAGAGGAACTGTGCTTGGTTCTTCCTGTGTGTGTGTGTGTGTGTGTGTGTGTGTGTGTGTCAGGGTGTGAGTGTGTGTTAGGGTGTGTGTGTCAGGGTGTGTGTGTGTGATAATTGTTCTGATTGATATCTCTTCCTGTGTGTGTGTGTGCGTATTAGGGTGTATGTATCAGTGCGTGTGTGTGTGTGTGTGTCAGGGTGTATGTATCAGTGTGTGTGTGTGTGTGTGTCAGGGTGTGTATCAGTGTGTGTGTGAATGCTACGTACCCCTCAGAGATATATATATGTGTGTGTGTGTGTTTCCATTTTGAAAGATGAGCTCAATTTCTGCTCTATTTACAGACAGACTCTTATCTTTGCACTCCTCAGATAAACACACACTCCAGTGTGTGTGTGTGTGTGTGTGTGTGTGTGTGTGTGGCAGCACTTGTCAGATGAAGAGACAATCCAGAGCCCCTTGCACCGCCCCCCAAACACACACAAACACACACACACACACACACACACACACACACACACACACACACACTTAGACAGACAAACACTGCCCCCTGGTGGCTAGATGCGGTATCTCTCTGCCGGGAGTGTGTGTGTGTGTGTGAAACTGAGGTGTCTCTGCCAGGAGTGTATTATAATGCTGAGTGTGTGTATATGTGTGTGTGTGTGTGTGTGTGTGTGTGTGTGTGTGTGTGTGTGATGCATGCAGACAGAACAGAACTGCATCTAAAATATAATAGTAGCGGGCAGTGGAATGAAATGAGAAATAAAGATGTGTGTGTGTGTCTCACTCCTTTACCCCTCAGAGTGTCTTGTCTTTTACGCTCTCTTCTCTCTTTCAATTCTCCTTCTGCCCCCCCCCCCCCATCCACCCCCCACCCGGAGTATTTGGTGTCTCTGTCTTTTAAGCCCTCCTTATTGCATCACTATGTCACCATTTCATTACTGCATTCAATTAGATGCCATTGGACTGCAAGAAATGCTGTCTGTTTGTGAACTTGCCAAACTGTAAAGCACTCTGATCTGCATCTTGTGTGTATGAACTGTGCTATACAAGTAAAGATTATTATTATTATTATTATAATTATTATTATTATTATTATAATTCTCCTTCTGTAATGCCCCCCCCATTCCCCCCCCCCCCCCCCCCCAGAGTATTTTGTGTCTCTGTCTCTTACACTCTCTTTCAATTCTCTCTCTGCCCCCCACCCATTCCTCTGCCCCCCCCCTCCCCCCTATCTTCCTCCCCCCCCCATTCTGCCCATCTGCCCCCCCCCCCCCCCCCCATTCCTCTGCCCCCCCCAGAGTATTGTGATGAGCTGTCTGAGTGTGTGAACTGTGGGGCGATGTCCACCCCCCTGTATATATCTGCCCCCCCCCTTTAACTCTCTTTCTGCCCCCCTCCCCCCCATCTGCCCCCCCCAGAGTATTGTGATGACCTGTCTGAGGGCCGTGAGTGTGTGAACTGTGGGGCGATGAGCACCCCCCTGTGGCGAAG
>CM059282.1:30742323-30754823 GCA_030347295.1 Setipinna tenuifilis | reverse complement strand
CTACATAGCTACCTAGCCCTGACACACTACATAGCTACCTAGCCCTGACATTAGCTACATAGCTACCTAGCCCTGACATTAGCTACATAGCTACCTAGCCCTGACATTAGCTACATAGCTACCTAGCCCTGACACACTACATAGCTACCTAGCACTGACATTAGCTACATAGCTACAAGGATGGTTTATTTATTACAAGGATGTTTTATAGCCCTGATATTTACTAGCCACCTATCTTATCCTGACATTATCTACCTAGCTACCTAGCCCCGACATTAGCTACCTGTCTAGCTACCTGACATCATTAGCTACCTAATCCTGACATTTTTAGCTACCTAGCCACAACATTAACTACCTAGCTACCTAACCCTGACATTCACTACCTAGCTACCTGACATTATTAGCTACCTAGCTACCTAGCCCCTACATTCACTACCTGTCCAGACCTCCACTATGAACTTCTGTGGCCTGCAGTTCCCTCCTGAGTGTGTGTGTGTGTGTGTGTGTGTGTGTGTGTGTGTGTGTGTGTGTGTGTGTGTGGGCCTGCAGTCCCCTCCTGAGCTACGAGAGGCAGGACAGACATGAGATGAGATATGAACTGAGACATACGACACGTATGAGACACAGATGAGACACAGATGAGACACAGAGATGAGATGGGACATGTGGGAGGTGTGTGTGTGTGTAGAGGGTGTGTCTGTTTAGGTGTGTGTGTCTGAAGTGTCTCTGCTCTGGGAAACTTACTTAAGGCACATGCATCTCCTTGTGTGTATGTATGTAGTCTGTTTACTCTGTGTTCCTCCACACCTCTGTTAGCTTATTATGTCCTCTGTTTGTAATTTGCTCTGGATAAAAGCGTCTGCTAAGTGTAATGTAATGTAATGTATTGTAATGTAATGTAATGAGATGTAATGAGACAGACTGGAGAAATCAGACATATGAGAAATATATGAGACAGAAGACAGAGGACAGCAATGAGACACGAGACATCACATATGGGTGACATATGAGGCAGATGATGTAAACATGAGACAGAGGTGATGGTGATGGCGATGATGATGATGATGGTGATGATGATGATGATGATGATGATGATGATGGTGATGATGATGATGGTGATGGTGATGGTGATGATGATGATGATGATGATGGTGATGGTGATGATGATGATGGTGATGGTGATGGTGATGATGATGATGATGATGATGATGATGATGATGATGGTGATGGTGATGATGATGATGATGGTGATGATGATGATGATGATGATGATGATGGTGATGATGATGTCAATGTCCTACAGTCACTCCGCCCTGTGACCACTGAGGTGATTTTTGTTTTGTTTTTATTATTATTATTATTATTATTATGTTCCATGACAGACAAGTCCTCTTGCGTATTTATAATGCTTGTTTGCCACATGTGTATGTTTGTACAGACACTCAGACACTCAGCCTTAACGGTGCTGCCTTAATGTCTTTGTGTATAGCATAGCCAACATACAACCAGTATAGCCAACATAGCCCTTAGTGTAGCATAACTACAATGCATTATTGTGCCTTAACTCACCACTGGTGACATAGTGCATTATTGTGCCTTAATTCACGACTGGTCATCATAGTGCATCATAGTGCATTAATGTGCCTCAATTCACCACTGGTGACATAGTGCATTATTGTGCCTTAATTCACGACTGGTCACCATAGTGCATTATTGTGCCTTAATTCACCACTCGGGACCTGAGTGCATTATTGTGCCTTAATTCCCGAGTAGTGACCTGAGTGCATTATTGTGCCTTAATTCACGACTGGTCACCATAGTGCATTATTGTGCCCTAATTCACGAGTGGTGGCCGTGAGCCCAAAAGGTGTCCAGGTTCCTCCTGAGGAGCCCACTGAAGAGCTGAGAGATGAGCACATGAACAGCCCACAGGGAACAGCCCAGACTGAACAGCTGTAATTGATGCACCAACACTGAACAGCTGAGATACTGAACAGCTGTAATTGATGCGCACAGACTGAACAGCTCACATGGAACAGCCCAGACTGAACAGCTGTAATGGATGCAACAACACTGAACAGCTGACAGGGAACAGCCCAGACTGAACAGCTGTAATGGATGTGCCAACACTGAACAGCTCGTAGGGAACAGCCCAGACTGAACAGCTGATGGGGAACAGCCCAGACTGAACAGCCCAAACTGAACAGCTGTAATGGATGTGCCAACACTGAACAGCTCATAGGGAACAGCCCAGACTGAACAGCTGTAATGGATGTGCCAACACTGAACAGCTCGTAGGGAACAGCCCAGACTGAACAGCCCAGACTGAAGAGCTGACGGGGAACAGCCCAGACTGAAGAGCTGACGGGGAACAGCCCAGACTGAACAGCCCAGACTGAAGAGCTTTAAAGGACAATGTCAGTGGTTCAGCATGCAGCTGTGCTGCTCCAGCTACCAGAGACACCAGAGTCTTTGGTCCAACTCACATATCTCATGAATAAAACAACTTATTATAGAGGAGATTATAGCACATGAGTGTGTGTGTGTGTGTGTGTGTGTGTGTGCGTGTGTGTGTGTGTGTGTGTGTGTGTGTGTGTGTGTGTGCGTGTGTGTGTGTGTGTGTGTGTGTGCGTGTGTATGTGTGTGTGTATGAGTGTGTGTGTGTGTCTATGTGTGTGTGTGTGTGTGTGTTTGTGTGTGTGTGTGCGCGTGTGTATGTGTGTGTGTGTGAGTGTCTGTGTGTGTGTATGTATGTGTGTGTGTGTGTGTGTATGTATGTGTGTGTGTGTGTGTGTCTATGTGTGTGTGTGTGTCTGTGTGTGAAGAGCTCCATCCACTTCTGTATGCTCACATATCTTATATAAATAAAATGACTAATAAAGGAGATCATAGCACCTGTTTGTCTGTGTGTGTGTGTGTGCGTGTGTGTGTGTGTGTGTGCGTGTGTGTGTGTGTGTGTGTGTGTGTGTGTGTGTGTGTGTGTGCGTGCGTGTGTGTGTCTGTGTGTGTGTGTGCGTGTGTGTGTGTGTGTGTGTGTGTGTGTGTGTGTGTGTGTGTGTGTGTTTTAAAGAGTATCCCCCTCTCCGTCAGGGAGGCAAAGCAGAGGCAAATAAACACCAGGCACACACTCAGTGACCACATCTTGGCCATTAAACACACACACACACACACACACCCAGACACTTACACATACACCTGCACACGCACACACCTACACATACTCCCATACACATACACACACACCTATACATAAACCTGCACACATACACACACACCTACACTAGGGCTAGGTTTAGGGCTAGGGTTAGATTAGGATTAGGGCTACCACCACAGCCTTCCAGAAGCCCTCCGCTCTGAAACACAACCAGCCTGGCGTGCACAGCACCACATCCACCAACTCACTGTGAGAATAGAGTAGAATAGAGTAGAATAGAACAGAATAGAATATATCAGAATAGAATAGAATAGAATAGAATAGAATGGATTCGAAGAGAATAGAAGAGAATATAGTAGAATAGAGTAGAGTAGAATAGAGTATATCAGAATATAATAGAATGGATTAGAATATAATAGAGTAGATTAGAATAGAGTAGAATAGAATAGCCTATATCTACATCACCGCACTCTCCAGGTGTGTCCTGTGCTCCCTATGCACTGTGTGTGTGGGGGGGGGGGTAACTTTGCAAAATGAGAACTTTTACCAGCCACTGACAAATAAATACAATTCACCAGCTACTCAATAATAAATTATTATTTTGTGTCCAAAATTTACCAGCCAGCCACTTTCATATCTTGTGTGTACAATCACCTGAGCTGCAGGTAGCGAACTGGACCCACACACAAACACACACACATGCACAGAGAAAACATGCGTAGGCTGATCTCTTTGGCTTTGACCAATCAGAGAGGACTGCCGCCATAAGTACCGCCCCGTCTGCGCTGGGCGGGTCATCACACCAGTGTCTCTGCTCTCTCATTGGTCGCTCAGACGCTAAGCCCATGACACGGCAGCCAGTCAGAAAGCTGAGTCGATCTGACGATGCGTTTGATTGAAAGGATTTTGTGGCACGGTGGGTTGTGCGCGAGTAAGGAAACTCCAGGTGAGATTTGAGCGCCGCGGATCTGAACGACAGACCAGGCGAAGAAGGAGCGCGCAGAGCATCAGAGTGCCTCGCGCCACACACAAACATACACACACACACACACCCGTCAAAGATGGACATCCTAAAATCGCTGGGACACCCGGAAGAGATCTACAACCTGTTCAAGTTTAAAATGGGCGGCTGCCGCACTGTCATGCCGAAGATGGACTACGTAAGTAGATGACAGTTGACGCGGTGGCTGCGCGGGTGCAGGGTACTATGGTGACCTAGATTGTGTGCTCGTGCTCTGTGAGCTGGACTCGCAGCTGAGCTGAATGCAGTGTGTGTAGTGTGATCACTAACGTGTGTGTGTGTTTGTGTAGGGTCTGGAGGTGTTTGTAGTGTGATCACTAACGTGTGTGTGTGTGTGTGTAGGGTCTGAGTTTATCGCGACATTGCTACCGCTTGGTCTTCTGTTGCACTGTAGCCCATATGTACTGTACATAACAGACGGCATCGCTGCTCAGTGTCGCGCGTTAGGGGGCTTAAACTGTCCTCCTCGTCTCCCTCGTTGGTAAGGTGTCAGGCGCGCTGTAGCCTGGTCTAGTTTGACAGCGACCTGAGGTAAACATGAGAGCTGAAGCTGTCTGTGTCTTTAAAGAGTTCCTGTCTGTGTCTTTAGAGAGTCCTGTCTGTGTCTTTAAAAAGTTCCTGTCTGTGTCTTTGGGAAGAGTGAAGAGTTCCTCACTACTGAAGCTGTCTCTGTCTTTAAAGAGTAAAGCAGAAGCTGTCTGTGTTTTTAGAGAGTTCCTCACTGCTGGCTCCTGCTCCAGCACGGCCGTGTGGTCACCACAGCGCCTATAGATGAGCGACATGAGCGGGGTTCAGTGTTGTTAAGGGCGATAGTAGCGATGGTGATGATGGTGGCTATACAGTGTTGTTAAGGGTGATAATAGCGATGGTGATGATGGTGGCTACACAGCCGCTGCTTACATAACCGGATTGGTGGGTTAACTCCGGGATGTTGAGCTGTGCGCACGGTTGACTTGTTGGCTGGCTGGCCTATACCTAATCCTTCATGAGACCACCCCACATCACTACAACTTGGCCGGAACTGGACACATGTGTTATAAAGACTACCTGTGATATACATACTATCTGTGTTACATAGACTACCTGTGTTACATCTACTACCTGTGTAATAATATCGTGTGTGTGTGTGTGTGTGTGTTGACTAGCCTACCCTACCGAATTGTTTTTACTCCGCGCCTCGTTCTGCTCCAGGTCTAGACAGTGCTCTGTTTCTACCGCTAGATGGCGCCAGAGCCGCAGTGGAGGCTGCAGAAAGACTGTGAAGTCCACGCCAGATGACTTTTAGAGTAGACTGCTTTTCATTGTCTCTATACACACATGTGCAATGAGACTAAAGACAGCTTCTTCTCCAGTGCAGTCATATATGCAGAATATTTACAACATAGGACAAAATAAAATAAATACCAGGGCAAGAAAGAATAAAAAACTCATAGAGTACTGATATTGCACAGTATTCCAGTAACATTAAATATTAATATTGCGCCATAGGTGGATGGAAGTAAGTCAGTGCCTGTGTGAGTTAAGAGTGGGAGTGGCTTTTGGGAGAAAACGGTTCCCTCTCTACCATTTAGACACCCCCCCCCCCCCATCCTCTACGCGACCCCCCCCCCCCCCCCCCCCCCCCCCCCACAGGTCCCCCCTCCTCTACAGGTCACACAGTAACCCCTTACCGTAACCCTAGATACAGTAACCCCAAACTCTAACCCTATGTAACCCCTTACCATAACCCCTAGATACAGTAACCCTAGATACACTAACCCCTAACCCTAGATGAGTTCTCTAGCTTGATTATTTGGCCCTTTTATGGTAACTGTTTGCTTACAGGCATGATGGCATGTAACATGTCGGGTATGAATTAACTTTTCTTTAAATAAGAGAGAGAGAGGGAGACAGACAGAGACAGACAGGGAGAGAGCAAGGGAGAGAGAGACAGAGAGAGAGAGAGAGAGATAGAGAGAGTTTTCTTTAGAGTAAGATAGAGAGAGGGCGTTTGCTTTAGAGTAAGAGAGAGAGTGTGTGTGTGTGTGTGTGTTTTCTTTAGAGTAGCCTAATAGAGAAAGTTCAGCTCGCGGGCACGACTGCAATGAGCTACAGCAAGTCAAAACATTTGCGCTCGCGAGTTTCTCACTCTGCCCAATGCCACCCACAAGGACGCGCGTGCAGCCTAGCCTACTTCTGGGCTCCTGTCTGCCTGTGCGTGCGTGCGTGCGTGCCTGCAACAACAACAACAGTGTTCTGCGCACGCAGTTCCGCAAACTTGACAGAAGTCGGGAGTTGGAGTGTCCCAGTGTGACCCTCCCCCTGCTGGTGTGACCTGGCCGCACTTGACGGACACTCAGGCTACGTGACTCGGGCGCGCTGGACTTTTCAATCCTGCTGCTGCAGTCAGAGTCTTCTAAATCTGCGACATCACCACCAGTGGCCCCGTGGCATTAAACAGCCCGTGCTGCAAATGGCTGGCGCGTGTTGCAAATGTTCCGCGTCCCTGTGGGCGTTCAAGCGCTCTCTGTCCGTCACCTCGAGCTCGAGGAGCTCCGGTCCTCCTCCCGCCGCCTCGCGACCCATCCACACGTGGGGGAGGCTGGGCTCGAGAGGCGCCCTGAGTCTGGACAGCGGGCTGGCTGGCGCGCGTGGTCGCTCCGCGCCAAAGGCGGTTAGTGGCGCCCATCGTCACCCCGTGTTCCTGTGTTTCTCCTGTCAGGAGGCGATGAGCGACAGCCTGCGGACCTGCTACCTCTACCTCAACCAGACCAGTCGCAGCTTCGCGGCGGTGATCCAGGCTCTGGACGGAGACCTGAGGTAAGTAGGAATGTAGCTGCCTGCTAGCACACGTCACACACACACACACACACACTCTCTCTCTCTCTCTCTCTCTCTCTCTCTTTCCCCCCCCTCTCTCTCTCTTATTTAATGTAGCTGCCTGCTAGCACACATTAGCATCCCTGCTCTCGTGCACACACACACACACACAGTCTGACAGGCAGGCGTGCGCGGGGCGTGTCTCCCAACATGTCAACAACTCAGCTCGTGGCCAAATACCACAACTTATTAACTTAGTAACTTATTAACGACATTGGTGCTGTCGCTGCACATGTAGTATAACTTTAATATGAGATATTACAGTAAACCTAACGGAGCTGGTAGACAGGTATTCAATAGAGATGACGGACCCAGTGCGAGTGAGCGAGTGAGTGTCTGACCAACAACACAGCTGTCTTCCGTTCTATTTCTGGCCCTCCGTTCACCTTACAAAAGCGGGACAACTGTTGACTTGACCTCAGACAGGTCGCGGGGGTCGCGGGGAGATTTGATAGTGTCCCTCGCCGGGCTGTTCCGGCTTCTGACCAGCGGTATGCCGTTACACAATGCCCGCTCTTCCTCACACCAGAGCGGGGAGTATTTGGAGTATGCGGCTAACATGGGCTGAGTTAGCTAACTGCACCAGTCATGACCTGTTAATATCAGCTATGCTAACTGCACCAGTACTGACCTGACAGGCAGGCAGACAGGCAGACAGATAGATAGATAGATAGATAGATAGATAGATAGATAGATAGATAGATAGAAAGACAGATAGGCAAATGGACAGACAGATAGGCTAGATAGATAGATAGCTGGGTAGATAGATAGATAGATAGATAGATAGGCAAATGGACAAACAGATAGATAGATAGATAGATAGATACATGGATAGATAGATAGATAGATAGATAGATAGATAGATAACACACTATTGGCACAACAAAGTTGGTGGTAATTGTTGTTAAGGTAGTTCAGTCCAAGGAGAAAGAAAAATAAAAAAAATGAAACAAAAAAACAAGTAAATGAGTCAGATGAGTTTAGTGGTATTCAGTAGCCTGGTGGTTGAAGAAGACGCGTCTCTGAAACGTGTTGCCTGTTTACAGTAAGCTATGCTAGCTGCTGTGTCTGTGTTTATGCTAGCTATGCTAGCTATGCTAGCTGCTGGAGTCCTGACCCTTGTTATGAGCTAAATTAGCTCTATCAGTCTGCACCTCACTGACCAGGGTGTGCTATGCTAGTTAGCTGGTCCAGGCTGCACTCTTGACCAGTGTGTGTTATGTTAGTTTTTTTTTTTTTTTTTTTTTGATTTGCTTAGCTGTTAACATTTACTTTTTTTTTTTTTTTTTTTTTTTTTTTTTTTTACCAAAAAACGAATACAATTACCAAACCAAGAAGTGTGTTACAAACAGAGAACATACAACATACAACTAGGACATGACATTCAACAAAACAGTGATAGGTACATGTAAGCAGGAGGTGGTGGTGGGGGGGGGGGGGGGAGTTATTAGAGTGTATGTGTATGAGTGTGTTGGGGGAGGGGGGGGGGTTACTAGAATGTATGTGTGTGAGTGTGTTTGGGGGGGGGGGGGGGGGGTGTTTGAGTGTATATGTGTGTGTATGTATGTTTGCATGGATATGTTTCAATAGTTAGCATGCGTGTAAGGGGTATGTTCTGAAATGTCCGGGGCATGGGGATCTGGATGAGCCCCCTCTAGGAGGATGCGGGGAGGGGGGGGAGAAACAAGGGAAAAACAAGGGAAGGAGGGAAAGAGGGGAGTTGACTTCCTCTGACCGCTCCAACCTTCAGCGCATCAAAGGGACAGGCCGAACTCCAGTGGGGGGAAAGGACAGGGAAGGACCGCTGCAGAGCCACCCAGACCACCCCGGCCCCAGCCCCCACCCTCCCGACCAGAACAGGGGCCCAAGCCCCAACCAATCCATGAGCCTCACTGGCCCTATGATGTGTTTTTATGTGGTGTCTAAATGCATTAAAAAAGAGGAGGGGGGGTAGAGCAAAGGGGGAGACTCCCCCCTGCCCCCCCCCCCCACCACCCTTCCTATGAGTTGGGATTGCAAATTATTCTAAAATGTATTGCATTAAAAGAAGTGGGGTGCAAGCTAATTTGGGCCCTTTTACCGGCCCCTGTACCGAGCACCCCACCTCGGCCCTGACATAGTGGGGGTGTTTGTGTTCTTGTGTGAAAATGTGTGAACTTTTCTGAGTCGGCTGATGTAGAGCATTAAAAAGTGAGGCCCACGGATCAGAGGAAGCCCGGTCCAATCTAGGGGATGGTGTGGGCCATAGCAGAGGCAGCGGGGGAGAGGCCCCACCGCGGCCCCACCATGGCCAGGACCCCCCACACAAGTCAGCCCGCCCCCCGGCCCCTGGAGGCCAGAGCAGTGCAGAGGAGACTGATTATACTTGGGGGGGTGGGTCTAGATGGGAAGAAAAAAAAAAAAAAAAAAAAAACAGGGCGAAAAGGGTGGAGGGGGGCTCACCATGTCTCAGGCAGAGAGGGACATTCATGACTGTAGGAATTTGGAAAGTGATGACCAGGTTAAGTTATGATACGGGATATTTGAGGTTTCTAATGAAATGTGGTTTAGTAATAGGTTTTTTCCAGGCGGATATGTGAATTTTGTTCTTTGATTTCCAGTTCATGAGGATAGTTTTCTTGGCGACAGCTAGCGCAACCAATAAGATTTTGCTATTAAAGTGATTCAGGTTGGATAGTGTGGATAATGTTGTATCTCCAAGCAGACAGAGTGACGGGGAGGTTGGGATGCAGCAGCCAAAGAAAGTGGAAGGTAGACCTGTTACCTTCTCCCAGAATTGTTTTATGGGGGTGCAGTGCCAGAGTGCGTGAATATAGGTGTCCGGGCAGTTTTGGGTGCAGTGGGGGCAGATGTCAGTTGAGAAGCCCATGCAAAACAATTTGTGTCCCGTGAGGTGAGTTCTGTGGATAATTTTGTATTGGATTAATTGTAAGTTTGTATTTTTGGTCATGAGAAAGGTGTTTTTGCAGACTTGAGCCCAGAAACTGGCATCTGTGGAAATAGAGAGGTCTAAATCCCATTTGGCAGATGGTAGGTTCATATTGGTGTCAGTTTGTATCAATAGCTTATAGATTTTGGATAGTAGCTTTTTTGAAGATGATATATTAATAAGATTTAGGACGGGTGTAGCGAGTTCTAAATTGGGTGTTGGGGTATTCATAGTGGATATGATTGTTGATTTAATCTGTAGATATTGCAGGAAGTGCTTGTTGGTGATGCCAAATTTCTGGACCAAGTCTGCAAATGTAGAAAATTTGCTGTTTGTAAATAAGTGCTGTAGGTGTGTAATGCCTTTATCTTTCCAGGTGCAGAAATTGAGTGTTTGTTTGTTGCAAGTGAGATCTGGGTTGTTCCAAATTGGGGTGAGCTTAGAGGGTGAGTGCTTGGTGTTAGTGATGTTGTGGAATTTCCACCAGGCTGTCAGACTCGAACAGATGGTAGGGGCTTTGAAACAGGGGTGTTTTTTGATTGTTGGAGTAAGAAATGGTAGATCTGAAATCAGGAGGTCATTGCAAATTGTCTGTTCTAAGTCTAACCAGATAACATCAGATTGATTATGGTGGATCCATTTGTATACATATTGGAGATGGTTTGCCAGGCTATACAGAGTGAAATTTGGTGCGTCTAATCCTCCTAGGGACTTGGGTTTTTGAAGGGTTGCTAGTTTGATTCTGGGTGTCTTGTTTTTCCAGTAGAATTTTGTAATTGCTGAATCTAGGGATTTGAACCAGGATGTGGATGGTTGTATTGGGATCATTGAAAGGAGATAATTAACTTTAGGTAGGATTGTCATTTTGATAGCAGATATACGGCCCATGATGGAGAGTGGTAGATTTGTCCAGCGTTGCAGATCATCCTGAATTGTTTTCAGTAGGGGGGAGAAGTTTAGATTAAATAGGTCAGACAGCCTGGGGGAAATTCTTACTCCTAAGTAGGTGATGTGATCGGTGCATAGTGAGATAGGGAGGGTGATGGCTGCTGCATTCCCACTTTGAGGTTGTAGCGGAAGAGCTGATGATTTATTCCAGTTGATTGAGTATTCTGAAATGTTGGCAAATGAGTTTATTGTTTTGATTGTTTCTTGTAATGAGCTCACTGGATTTTGAAGAAAAAGTAAAATATCGTCTGCAAAGAGACTTATTTTATGATGAATATTTTTAGTCTGGATTCCTGTGATTTGTGAGTTTTGGCGTATGGCTGCAGCTAATGGTTCAATAAAAATAGTGAATAATAAGGGAGAGAGTGGGCACCCCTGTCTAGTCCCCCTGTGCAAAGTGAAGTTTTGAGAAGTTAACCCATTTGTGGTGACGGTGGCTGATGGTGAATTGTATAGCAGTCTGACCCATTTGATGAATGAGTCCCCAAAGCCAAACCGCTCTAATGTGGAAAACAGGAACTTCCAGTTGACTCTGTCAAAAGCTTTCTCTGCATCTAATGTAATAATGACTGAATTGTTTTTCTGACTTATTGAGTGGTGCATTACGTTGAATAACCTACGTGTATTGCTTGAAGATTGCCTGCCTTTCACGAATCCTGTTTGATCTGGATGGATTATGGAGGGAATGACTTTTTCTAATCTGATTGCAAGGGCTTTGGCGAAAATTTTAATGTCAACATTGATAAGCGAAATTGGCCTGTAACTTGACGGTAGCGTTGGGTCTTTGTTGGGTTTGAGTAGAAGTGAGATCGAAGCGCTATTACAGGATGGTGGAAGCCTGGAGTTGTGTTTTGATTCTTGAATCATCCGGTAGAATAGTGGAGCTAGAGTTGACCAGAAATGTTTATAGAACTCAGCAGGGAAGGGTGTGTTATGTTAGTTAGCTGGTCCAGGCTGCATAAATGACCAGTGTGTGTGTGTGTGTGTGTGCAGGCATGCGGTGTGTATCTTCTATCTGACGTGTGTGTGTGTGCAGGCATGTGGTGTGTATCTTGTATCTGATGTGTGTGTGTGTATGTGTGTGTGTGTGTGTGTGTGTGTTCCCCAGGCATGCGGTGTGTATCTTCTATCTCAGTGGTTCTTAACCTGGGTTCGATCGAACCCTAGGGGTTCGGTGAGTCGGTCTCAGGGGTTCGTTGGAGCCTCCGCTGCAGAGGTCCAGATACACATGACATTATTTTGTGCACCAGTAAAAAAAATCATTTTATTTTTTAGTAAAGAAGGGTTCGGTGAATGAGCATATGAAACTGGTGGGGTTCGGTACCTCCAACAAGGTTAAGAACCACTGTTCTATCTAATGTGTATGTGTGTGTGGTGTGTGTGTGTGTGTGTGTGTGTGTGTGTGTGTGTGTGTGTGTGTGTGTGCAGGCATGCGGTGTGTATCTTCTATCTAATGTGTGTGTGTGTGTGTGTGTGTGTGTGTGTGTGTGCAGGCATGCGGTGTGTATCTTCTATCTAGTGTGTGTGTGTGTGTGTGTGTGCAGCATGCGGTGTACTTCTATCTACGAGTGTGTGTTGGTGTGTATGTG
>CM059282.1:30735870-30740870 GCA_030347295.1 Setipinna tenuifilis | reverse complement strand
AGAGAGGGAGAGAGAGAGAGGGACGGAGAGAGAGGGGGATAGATAGAGAGAGAGAAGAGAGAGGGAGGGAGAGAGAGGGATAGAGGGAGAGAGAGGGGGATAGAGAAAGAGGAAGGGATATAGAGAGAGAGGGAGAGAGAGAGGGGGATAGAGAGAGAGAGGGATAGAGAGAGAGAAGAGAGAGAGAGAAAGGGAGGGAGAGAGAGAGGGAGATTTTACTTCCTGAACCCGTGATTGACAGCTCATCCGTGTCCTTCTGCAGAGTACTTCCTGTTTGGGATACGCAATGCTGTCAGTCACCGCCCTCCTGTGGCTCCTCCCCCTCCTGTCAATCACCTGGGCCATGCCCCGCCTCTCCACGCCATTGGAGGATATGGCCACACTCATCAACAAGGCCAACAGCACATGGAGGGTAGGCACACACACACACACACACACACACACACACACTCACACACACACACACACACACACACACACACTCACACACACACACACTCCCACACACACACACACACACACTTCTCACACACACACACACTCACACACACACACACACACACATTAACAAGGCCAACAGCACATGGAGGGTAGGCACAGACACACACAGACAGGAACACTCACACACACACACTCTGCTTCAGGAAGAAGCTGCATACGGAATTACCCATCATGCAACAGCTGTCAATCACACATCATGCTGCACCTGCCAACACACACTCTTCTCTTTGCCCAACACTCAATCTCCTTCTCTCTCCCTCTATCCCTCTCTCCTTCTCTCTCCCTCTCTCTCTCTATCCCTCTCCATCTCTCTCCTTCTCTATCCCTCTCTCCTTCTCTCTCCCTCTCTCTCTCTATCCCTCTCCATCTCTCTCCTTCTCTCTCCCTCTATCCCTCTCCCCCTCTCTCTCTATCCCTCTCTCCCTCCCTCTATCCCTCCCTCTCCTTCTATCCCTCTCTCTCTCTCTCTCTCCCTCTCTCTCTCTCTCTTTCTCTGTTTTTCTCTCCCTCTCTCTATCCCTCTCTCTCTCCCTCTCTCTTTCTCCCTCTCTCTTTCTCCCTCTCTCTCTCTCTCTTTCTCCCTCTCTCTCTCTCTTTCTCCCTCTCTCTTTCTCCCTCTCTCTCTCTCTCTTTCTCCCTCTCTCTCTCTTTTTCTCCCTCTCTCTCTCTCTTTTTCTCCCTCTCTCTCTCTCTCTTTCTCCCTCTCTCTCTCTCTCTCTCCCTCTCTCCCTCTCTCTCTCTCTCTCCCTCTATTCCTCTCTCCTTCCCTCTCTTCCTCTCTATCCCTCTCTCTCTCTCTCTCTCTCCTCACCCACCAATCTCTCCTTCTGTCTCCCTCTCTCTCTCCCTTCCTCCCTCTCTCTCTCCCTTCCTCCCTCTCTCTCTCCCTCTCTCCCTCCCTCTCCCTCTCTCTCTCCCTTCCTCCCTCTCTCTCTCCCTTCCTCCCTCTCTCTCTCCCTTCCTCCCTCTCTCTCTCCCTCTCTCCCTCCCTCTCCCTCACTCCCTCCCTTCCTCCCTCTCTACCTCTCCCTCTCTCCCTCCCTCTCCCTCTCTCTCTCTCCCTCCCTCTCTCTCTCTCCCTCCCTCCCTCTCTCTCTCTCCCTCCCTCTCTCTCTCTCCCTCCCTCCCTCTCTCTCTCTCCCTCTCTCCCTCCCTCCCTCTCTCTCTCTCTCCCTGTCTCCCTCCCTCTCTCTCTCTCTCTATCCCTCTATCTCAGGCGGAGGTGTATTTCCAGGGAGAATCTGACTCTCCTAAAGGCCTCTGTGGCACCATCCTCAACGGACCCAAACTACCATACACGTCAGTCACACACACACACACACACACACACACACACACACACACACACACACACACACACACACTCACACACCCTCACCACTGATGTGTGTACATGTGTGTGTATATGAGACACTGACGTGTGTGTGTGTGTGTGTGTGTGTGAGAGAGAGAGAGACACTGACGTGTGTGTGTGTGTGTGTGTGTGTGTGTGTGTAGTAAGGTGGCTGTGGCGAGTGTGCCGGACGCCTTTGATGCGCGTGACCAGTGGCCCAACTGCCCCACCATCACACACATACGCGACCAGGGCAACTGCGGATCCTGCTGGGTACACACACACACACACTCACACACACACAACACACACACACACACACAACACACACACATACACACACATACACACACAAACACACAACACACACACATACACATACACATACACACACACACACACACACACACAACACACACGCATACACACACAAACACACACACACCATACACACACACACACACACACACACACCATACACACACGCACACACACACATACACATACCATACAGCAGATACGCAACCAGGGCAACTGTGGATCCTCCTGGGTACACACACACACACACACACACACACAAAATCAGTGCACTACACACACACACACACACACACACACACGTACACTTACTCACACAGACAAACAAAGGTAACACAGATACACACACACATACACACAGATACACAAATACACACATTGGTTCTCTGAGATGGGTACTAAAGTTGATTCTTTGGGTACTAGTTAGTTCTGAAAGGTTGGTTCTCTGGGTACTAGTTGGTTCTCTGAGGTGGGTTCTCTGGGTACTAGTTGGTTCTCTGAGGTTGGTTCCCTGGGTACTAGTTGGTTCTCTGAGGCTGGTTCCTGTGGTTCCTCAGGCCTTTGGTGCGGTGGAGGCCATGTCTGACAGGGTGTGTATCCATAGCAACGGCAAGATCTCCGTAGAGATTTCGGCAGAAGACCTGCTCAGCTGCTGCGAAGGCTGTGGGATGGGGTGAGTGTGTGTGTAATGGCAGAAAACAGGTTTAGGCTTTCCCTATAGCCTCCTATGTTCCTTTCTATTTTCCACCATGAGGAACGCAGGTGTAGCAGTGTCAGACTCACATCCGTATCCAAAAGAATCCAGTGAGATGAGTTTGACTGGTAATTGTTGGTGGTTTATTGTAAATAAAACAAAATACAAAATAAAGATGCAGTGGTGCGCAATGTCCTTAATGTTTAAATAAGCAGACAGGGTGATTCAAGGCCCAAGTACCAACAGCAACGGGTTGAGTTGAGTTGAGCCGAGTCGAGGACGAGGTCAAAGACTGTAACCTGCGGCCTGCCTTCCTCCTGTCATGCGCGCTTTGTGTCCTTTTATGCGGTGGTGGTGGCACCTATTACCACCTGTAGGGGGTGCAGTCTCACAAAAACATACAAAACAACAAAATATGAGTGCAATACAAATTAAACTTAAATGCGGCTCCTACACACCGGCCCCTAATTGTTCTTTAAGAATCAATTACTTAAATCTAAACAAAAAAGGGAGCCAAAATTATATTAATTATCAAGAAATAATGTGTATGCAAAAAAATAAAAAATGAAATAAGGATTACATTACTTTCCTGTGTAATGTGATCAGGGACATCATGATGCTTCAGCAGCCTCAAGAATGGGGCACAGCTTGGTAATAGGCCTCTCTAGTACTGAAGTCTTGGTCTTCAGTTTTACAGACCTGACCAGGCCTCTTGCATCACGTGTAGTCTCCAACACTCTTCCTAATGGCCAAGACCCTCGTGGAGCAGTGGGATCGACCACCAGGACAATGTCTGCAATGTTGAAGTTCCTTTTTATGCCTGTCCATTTCTGCCGTTCTTGCAGCAGAAGAAGGTCTTCCTTTGTCCACCTGCTCCAGAAAAGATCAAAGGCCATGCAGTGGTGCGGTTTCCAGCGGCGTTTGGCATAGATGTAATTTCCTGGAAATCCTGCTTGTACTGCGAAACCAGCAGTTTTTCTGGACTTCCAACAGAAATCCTATTGATGGTCACCGTTTTTTCTGTACCAGCAGCACATCTCAGTGGCCCATTTACCACCCACCCCAACAGTGTTCTAATTGCATAGGGACCCCCATTTTGGCTATTTATTACCTCCCATGGTTCCAGTAGGTGTGAAGCATTCATTCCAATCAACAGCTCCACCTTTGAGCTTATGGAGGGAATGGTGACCTTACTTAGGTACGCCCAATGCGCCAGGTGATTTTGCTGGGGGATGTTGCTGGTGGTTACCGGCATGTCCTTTTGGGTAAAGATGTCAGGAAGATGGAAGAATGTGTCGCTGTCCAGTGCTGACACTTCCACTCCTGAGATGACATGTGTTGGTACTGACATTTCTGGATTCATTGTGCGCAGACGTATGCGTGTCCTCTTGCCCCTTAGATTGAGACGCGTCATGAGCTCCTCAGAGCAGAAGGTGGCAGAAGACCCAGGATCCAGCAGAGCGTAGGTCTGTATGATATGGCTGCCCTTTGCTGCCTTGACATTGACTGGGACAATGGAAAGTGCACAGTCATGGTCTCCGGCCCCTATATGACCACATAACTCTGCTACGCCATCATTAGCTGGTGTGTTTGTTCCCTTAGCTGCAATGTGGAGGGCACTTGGATGGGTTCGCTGGCACATGTTACAGATAAGACGCCTATTGCAGTCTTTACTAATGTGCCCTGGTAAGAGACATCCAAAGCAGATGCCCTTGGTTTTTAAAAAGCCGAGCTTGTCTCTATGGGCCTTTCCCCTAAACTTATTGCATACGTCTAGTGCATGATTGGAGCTGCAAAAGTGACATGAGGACTCGGGTTTTGCTTCAACAGGGGCTACGCAAGTAACAAAGGTACTGCTGGAGTGCTGAGAGGGCCGTGTTTTAACAGGATCTTTTGTTTTTCCAGCTGACTGTTCCTGAAGATTACCAAACATTGGGTCACCTGCTATGCGAGCCTGCCTTTCCATGAAAGAGACAAGGTCTAAAATCCGTACCCTGCCTTGGCGCTGTTCTTGCAGCTCAAAAGCTTTGTTACGCCACTTTTCCCTGAGCTTATAAGGCAGTTTCGCAGCAATGCTCTTCATGGTGGATACAGTGTCTAGCTCCTCCATGTACGACATTTCCTCCATTGCATTACAACAGCTCCTTAAAAACA
>CM059282.1:30718370-30725870 GCA_030347295.1 Setipinna tenuifilis | reverse complement strand
GTCCAAGTGGCGGCTGGTGGAGAGTTCCGTGGCGTAGTTCTTCACGGGGAGCACGTACGACACAGGCATGTCCAGGAACTCGGCTGCATGACGCACCTACACAAGAACGTGCTGAATAATTAGGGTACTTTGGCTGGTGAATTACATTACATTACATTACATTAGCCCATGTAGACCGTGCAGATAATGCATTTTGTTTTGCAATTCTGATGCAGTTCTGAGCAAGACTGCCGCTAGCTGTAGGCTAGCTATTGTTAGCTGTAGGCTAGCTTGTGTTAGCTGTAGGGTAGCTGTAGGCTAGCTGATGTTAACTGTAGGCTAGCTGCCGTTAGCTGTAGGTTAGCTGATGTTAGCTGTAGGCTAGCTGATGTTAGCTGTAGGTTAGCTGGTGTTACCTGTAGGCTAGCTGATGTTAACTGTAAGTTAGCTGATGTTAGCTGTAGGCTAGCAGCCGACTCCCTCCCGTGTGTGTGTGTAACACTATTAGAAACTAAGTGTGTGTGTGTGTGTGTGTGTGTGTGGTAGATATGTCACACCTGGTCGTTCTGTAAGTGCTGCCTTGTACCTGACGGTGCACTGACTGTAACCTGTCGCCTGCACCTAAATTACTGTAAGTGGCTTTGGGTAAAAGCGTCAGCTAAGTGTAGGGTAAAGGTGTAGGGAGTGGGAGTTCACAGCTACCAGCTGGGCACCTTTAGATACTAAACACCTGGTCACACCTGGTCATTCTGTAAGAGTCACCTCTAGATAGGTCACACCTGGTCATTCTGTAAGAGTCACCTCTAGATAGGTCACACCTGGTCATTCTGTAAGAGTCACCTTTAGATACTAAACACCTGGTCATTCTGTAAGAGTCACCTCTAGATAGGTCACACCTGGTCATTCTGTAAGAGTCACCTTTAGATACTAAACACCTGGTCATTCTGTAAGAGTCACCTTTAGATAGGTCACACCTGGTCACACCTGGTCATTCTGTAAGAGTCACCTCTAGATAGGTCACACCTGGTCACACCTGGTCATTCTGTAAGAGTCACCTCTAGATAGGTCACACCTGGTCATTCTGTAAGAGTCACCTCTACACACGTCACACCTGTGCTACCTTTAGATAGGTCACACCTGGTCATTCTGTAAGTGTCACCTTTAGATAGGTCACACCTGGTCATTCTGTAAGAGTCACCTCTAGATAGGTCACACCTGGTCATTCTGTAAGTGTCACCTTTAGATAGGTCACACCTGGTCATTCTGTAAGAGTCACCTCTAGATAGGTCACACCTGGTCATTCTGTAAGAGTCACCTCTAGATAGGTCACACCTGGTCATTCTGTAAGAGTCACCTTTAGATAGGTCACACCTGGTCATTCTGTAAGAGTCACCTTTAGATAGGTCACACCTGGTCATTCTGTAAGAGTCACCTCTAGATAGGTCACACCTGGTCATTCTGTAAGAGTCACCTTTAGATAGGTCACACCTCGTCATTCTGTAAGAGTCACCTCTAGATAGGTCACACCTGGTGACATCTGGTCATTCTGTACCTTGTCCCTGACGGTGCGGCTCCTGTAAACGTACTGCACGTCCTCTTGGACCGCGTGGCACACCTGGTCTACGTGAGTCAGCAGAACCAGCTGCGGAACCTCTGGAGGACACACACACACACACACACACACACATAAAAGGAACATTCAGATAGAACATCTAGTACACACACACTCAGAAGGAACATTCTGAAAGAACATCTAGTACACACACATGAAGACAGAACATTCAGATAGAACATCAGACAGGTGCATCATAGAACACACACACACACACACACACACCTTAAGCAGGACCATCCAGGTACTCTCACATTTGCAAATAATAATCTGTCTCTAAGGGAGAGCAACATTAGGGGAGCCACACGCAGACATAAAAATCGCTTAAAGTATTTATTAAAGAATAAATAAGAATGTGTTTGCAAAGTCAGTAATGTGTAAGTAAAGCAAAAGTGTTGTGAAGTATGTCTAGGGGTGTCCAAAAGCATAACACACAAAGCCCAGAAATGCCAACGCAGGAAGGGAGGCCTCATCAGAGAGACAGACTACAAACACACACACACACACACACACACACACACACGCAGGAAGGGAGGCCTCACCAGAGGGGAAACAGGCCTCTGTGTTCCCCTGCTAATTAGAGTGTGTGTGTGTGTGTGTGTGTGTGTGTGTGTGAGAGACTGACGTGTGCCGTACACCTGCGCCTCATCACCTACGGGCTTAACCCGCCTCTTTCAAATGCCTCTGTTTGCTACTGGACGAAGATTCAACCAATCACACTCCTCTGTCCTCTGACGTATGTGAAATGACCACAGCGACAGGGTTCTTGCAAAGCCCCATTGAATTGGCTACCAGCAGGGCTAACTGATAAATCAAACTTTTACCGAAGCCGGTCGGTAGCATTGCGAAAACGTCCTTTCCTGCAATAAATGATTCAAGGGCTAACCTTTGCTCTATTTCCAGAGATAACTTCCCTTTGAATTCTTCCAAAACAGCAGCTACAGCTGCACTAAATCTTGCCGTTGCTCCACATTCGCCATGTTGACAGTGACTGAGGTAGATTTCCGGTCGCTGAACTACCTCGCATTACCTTTTTGAAATGCTAGATTTTCATTGGTCCCAGTTTCTCTGTTAATGTAGAAACGGTGTAGACAGGCAGCTTGGCCAGACTGACTTTCAAGGCGAAATTGAAATGCAGCGTTAAAGGAAGTATGGGCGTGCCCAGGCTATTCAAACCCACCCAGGTCAGATATTTCCGCCTGAAGCCTCCTCATCTTCTGCTGCAGTTCTCTGCTGTAGGAGGTGGCTTTGCGAGCGTCCAGGGCGAAGAAGACGCCGTGTATTTTGTCGGCGATGCCTGGATCGGCCCTGTAGCCTGCCGTCTGGGAGGTGATGGACTTGTCTGCCTGGAACTGCGGAGAAGAGAAATACAAAAGTTAGCAGATAGCAGAATTAGCAGACACCACAATAGACCTTTCCAGTGAAACCGCTAGTCCCGCCCCCTCCATAGCGACCGTAACTATGTCCCACAACCACAGCTGATTGTCCCACAAAACGCAGGCAGACAAATGGCAGGTGAAGGTAGCTTGTCATTAATACCAGATTCAATTTCTGTGGCCTCGCTACCACGACCAATATCTAAACGGGCTAGTCAGAGAGGACTAAACTTCTACACACAGGGGTACATTCACAACATAAAAATTACAAAGTTAGACAATGGGGATGTAATTGTCGAGGCTTTATGTTGGAGATCGATGAGAAAGACAGAAAAACCTCATTGTCTGTTTATAATATTAAGCCTAGAACTACAGGACAAAATAGTGGAAGAGGAATACAAGAGTTAGCAGATACTAGAATTAGCACACACCACAATTAGCATTGATGTAACACAAGACGGTAGTATCACCACCATTAGCAGTGTAATGATAAGAACGATTGGTCATCCTGTAGTTCCCTATGAGCCAGATAGGTGGCGCATATTGCATTATGTGGAAGCTGAGAGTTATGGCTTGTGTGTGTTAGTGAACACCAGTTCAGTGAATGTCTGTAAGATGACTTCGACAAATTTATAGATAAAGCTTGTTCTCTTCAAGTACCTGTGTGTTTATTGAAGACCCCACAACACAAACGAAACAAGCAGCTATGGCAGTAGTACAACTGGAGGGGGCGTGGCCAATCCACGCTAGCTATTAAAAGTGAAGCTAGGGGCGGGGCTTATACACTGACTCCCATGCTGAGCACCATTGTGTAGAGTTAACCAAGACAGGCAGACATCTAATATGTGTGTGTGTGTGTGTGTGTGTGTGTGTGTGTGTCTCACCATGTAACCCTCTGGCACGTGCCCCTTGATGACGGCTAAAGCATCAGTGACATTCAGGCCGGCCCCCCACTTCTCCCCCAGCCCCATCACCTCACACAGGGTCAGAGACGTAGGGCCCCCCCCCCGCTCAGCACGGATGATGCAGGACTTCAGCTGCACAGACACACACACACACACACACACACACACACATTAAGGACTTCAGCTGCAGACGACACACAAGATGGTTGCCCCACAGTGTTTTACAATACAAACATGAAAATAAACCAAAGCAACCACCACCAGAAGTAATTGAGATGAGGACCTAAGTGACCGGGGGAAGCCAGCAGGTAAATTGGGTGTCATCTGCAGGGCAGTGACAGGACATACTGTGTTTCTTAAAAACTGACCCCAGGGGAAGCCTAACCCTAAACTGACCCTAAACTGGCCCCAGGGGAACCCTAACCCTAAACTGACCCTAAACTGACCCCAGGGGAAGCATGAGCAGGGAGAATAAAAGGGGTCCCAAGATGGAGCCTTGTGGAATTCCACATGTAACAGGGAAATGTGTTACCTAGGGTTACCTAACCCACCCCTAACCCCACCCCTAAGCCTAACCCACCCCTAACCATAGGAGGATGAACTGTTTCCTGTCCTCACCCAGAAATTCCTGTTTAATAAGTAAAAATGAAACCACTTCAAAACCAATCCCTTAAACACAACATTATCCTCTAGTCGTTTTAAAAGGACGCCATGGTCAACGGTGTCAAAAGCTGCACTAAGATCAAATAAAACTAAAATTTCACTTTTCACATTTAAATAACTGTATGTGGATTTCTTCTGGGACCAAGCAGGCCAGTGATGACGTCATTTCCTACCTTAGGGCCAGTGATGATGTCATTTCCTACCTTTGGGCCAGTGATGACGTCATTTCCTACATTACTGCCAGTGATGACGTCATTTCCTACCTTAGGGCCAGTGATGATGTCATTTCCCACCTTAGGGCCAGTGATGACGTCATTTCCTACATTACTGCCCAGTGATGACGTCATTTCCTACATTAGGGCCAGTGATGATGTCATTTCCTACCTTAGGGCTAGTGATGATGTCATTTTCTACATTACTGCCCAGTGATGATGTCATTTCCTACATTAGGGCCAGTGATGATGTCATATCCTACCTTCGGGCCAGTGATGACGTCATTTCCTACATTACTGCCAGTGATGACGTCATTTCCTACCTTAGGGCCAGTGATGACATCATTTCCTACCTTAGGGCCAGTGATGACGTCATTTCCTACCTTAGGGCCAGTGATAATGTCATTTCCTACATTAGGGCCAGTGATGATGTCATTTCCTACCTTCTTGAAGCGGTCTGGCGCTCCTGGGCCACTCATAGGCACATGCGTGACGCGTCCAAACACAAGCGATCTGACGGAGTTCACGAAACTGGACTTTCCTGCTCCAGATGGGCCGAGTAGCAGCACCCTGGCCCTGGTAATGGACTCGCCAACCACCTTATGGGAGAGAAAGCTCTCTCTGAAGTCCTCCTCGGTCCTGAAATAAGTAGAAGAGGAACTGAGCAAGAGAAGCTCTTCCTGGTTTGTTAAGGCGATTGCATAATGTGCGCTGGAAGCCTACCATTTGCACCAACCCATCTCCCTCCAAGGGCATGGCAATACATCACCAACACCTGTCAATCACACAAGACATATTAATACAATACATCACCAACACCTGTCAATCACAAAAGACATATTAACACAATACATCACCAACACCTGTCAATCACACACAATACATCCCCAACACCTGTCAGTCACACACAATACATCACCAATACCTGTCAATCACACAAGACATATTAACACAATACATTCCCAATGTCAATATGATTAAGAAATGACACTAATGGACACCATTATCCTGAAATGTAGCTTTACAAACAAGCTTTTACTCACTTCGAACACGATAAACTTCCACATCCCTAAGACTGTCACTGTCTGCAGCGCTGTAACTCTCGTTTGCCCAGCCGGTCTTGAACACTTCATCAGACGAGAACTTCGCAATCCAACAGTACTTTCTGTTAACATACTCCCTCGAAAGCGCAAAGGCGTCTTGGAGTGATATGCTGTTTTCAAAAGTAACCGTGGGGCTCACTTTTGGCTTAAATGCGGTCGCATCTGTTGTGACATCGAACAGAAACGCACTGTCGTCACCCTCATGGTGAGGTTTACTCACATACCCGCCTCTTACGGTTCCCGAAGACAGATACACCACAACGATGTACTGTCCAGCGTCGTCAACTTTGAGCGATGCTGATTTTTGTTCAGTGGCTTTGTAAAGGAGATGGAGTCTAACCGGCTCTGGGAAGAAGCTGAGTATCTGCCGTTCTCTTTCCAAATCCAGCGTGGCCATTGCGGTAGAGATGATCCAGACACGGAACAGGACATATACACACACACACACACACACACAGATCCAGATAATCCAGACACGGAACAGGCAGCAGGAGAAATAAGAACGTAGAGGCTGCTGACACTAACTCGCGCCTCACGCGGCCGCTCCCACGCGAGGAAACGATACTTAATGTTTAGTTGTTGGGAATAACCGAAACCGAAACTTAACTTAATATCCCATTTACATCGTCAACAACAACCATCAGTTTATTGAGTCGGCACAATAATCTTTCAGATACTGTCATTCCGTGAGAATAATAATTATATTATATTATATTTATATTTGCGCTTCTGCCTCAGTAAGAGGCCGTCAGCAAATGGCAGATTTAAAGTGTCCGCTGAGACTCATTTAAAGGAAACTTGTTCAGAAAACCTCAACGTTTTGTAATTGTAGCCTTGTAGTTCCCAATCCAGAATTCCTACTCCTTACAGGTGTCTTCATTTGTTTGTTTTGTTCTGCTGTTGTTTACCCCCATAGACTACAACCATGGAGTGATTGGGCTATGTATTAAATATTTACCACAAACCAATAAAACAAGGTTTCTCATTCTGATTATACACACACACACACACACACACGCACACACACACACACACACACGCACACACAATGCATGCGTGCTCCACACTACAGGTGATGCTCTGCTGAAATGTCTCTTTCTGCAGGAACACCACTGGGCTATGTTTGGGAAATATGACTTCTCATATGTGACTCGTCCTGAAATGTCAAGAGTGTTTTGTCTGTCAGATGGCCAGGGAAATATCCCCTTTCAGACATAGAACACTGTCCTCTGGGGTCATTTTGAGGCACCTTTTTTGTGATCCAATTTTTACTGACATCAATTATGGCATTCAACATCTATTATTTGCTCTTGACACTTCTACACAGTATACAGTTACAGTGTTGATGTCAATGACAATATACTTCTATACAGCATCTTTGAACTATCAGTTTCTTGGCAACCCCAGTCTATGACCGTTCAGAAGAGTTCTTATGGTGAGAGAAACATGAATGATTTAGGATGAATTTAGGATTGAGGATCATGAAACCAAACAATTGTGTTGTCATATCTTAGCATGGATTATTGGCTGTTTGCACTTACAATGAATAAGTACATAATAATTTTAAAAAGCAAAATAAAAAAAAGAAAAAAAGAAAACTTGACGTGGATGGCCCCCTGGTGGCTGAGGCCCGACACTGCACATCGGTAG
>CM059282.1:30688370-30693370 GCA_030347295.1 Setipinna tenuifilis | reverse complement strand
GCCATCTTCTGCACCGTAGGTGGAGTGTGCCAGCGTCTACAGAAGACACAATCCCTTATGGTCCCTCTGGTGGCCGAATTGGCCTTCAGGATCCAAAATTTTTGACGGAGCTTTGCCAGTGTTTGATTTCTTCCACCGTGGCCAGCAGAAACGTGCGCATGTCCAATGAGCAGTCTGGTTAGGTGGCTGGTCTTGGGTAGGATGGCTGGATGTTTAAAATCTTCTGGCATTGCCATCTTATTCAACCTCCCGCCCACTCGCAGCACTCCATCATCAAGAATAGGGTCGAGTTTGTAAAGTCTGCTGCTCTTCTTGACAGACGTGTTCCCCTTCTCTAGTGCAGAGCACTCGTCTGGGAAATGATGCTGCTGAACACACCGTAGAAGAGCCTTTTCAGCATGTGCAAGATCCTCAACTGACAGATGTTCACAGGTGAGTATTTTTGTTCCTTTCTTGGGGTCATCTGTCTGTTGGTCTGAGCATGCCAACTGTCTTCTTTTCCTACTTAACTGTATAAGCAGGTCCCTGAATTGCAGAAGTCTTGCAGTAGCTCTTTTCAGACGATTCCAGGAAGAAAAGTGCTGTATGAACTTGATGACTGGATCGTAAAACTCTGTTGCTGCTGTACTGAGAACCGCAACAGTCTTCTTAATTTCCAGGTCATCATCAGAAATGGTGAGGGGGATCTCCGGGAGTCTTGGCCAAGACTGCTCAGGCTGCCTCAGAAACTCTGGTCCTTTCAACCATCGTCCCGACTTCAGAAAGGATTCAGTTGACATGCCTCGTGAGGCATCATCCGCTGGGTTAAGGCCACTGCTCACATAGCGCCACTGAAACTTTTCTGACAGGTCTCTGATAGTAGTCACTCTGTTGGCCACGTAAGTCTGGAAGCGACAGGTGTCATTGAGGATGTACTTTATAACTGAGGTGCTGTCCGTCCAATAGACTGGTGGTTCTAACATGAATTCTAATTCTCTCTCCAGTATCCTGTTGATCCGCACGGCCAGGACTGCAGCTGCCAGCTCTAGTCGGGGGATGGTTATGGGCTTCAGTGGTGCAACTCTTCCTTTGCCCATCACAAATGCCACATGGATGAGACCTCTGGTGTTTGTAAGCCTCAGGTAACTTGCTGTGCCGTATCCCACCTCACTGGCGTCGCAGAAATGGTGTAGCTGTGCTCTGCAGACTTTGCCAAAGTCCTTTGGTGCGTAGCATCGGCTGATGTTCAACTCTTTTAGCTGGGCCAGTGCACTTATCCAGGTCTCCCATCTTTTGACGAAGGCAGGTGGAATCTCTGAATCCCATCCAAGGCTTCCTCTGCAGAGTTCTTGTATTATCCTCTTAGCTGGAAGGATCATAGGCACAAGGAAACCAAGGGGGTCATACAACGAGTTGACAACAGAGAGAATGCCCCGGCGCGTGCATGGCTGCTGTTTCGGTGAGATCTTAAAGCCCAAGGTGTCTGAGCTGATGTTCCACTGGATTCCAAGAGCATGCTCAGGAGGCTGCTCACTCTTCTCAAGATTGACATCCATTATCTCTTTTAGAGCTCTATCTTCCTCTGGGATTGAAGTTAGCACTGATGCGCTGTTGCTCACCCACTTTGTCAATCTGAAGCCTCCCGTAGCACACGCTGCCTTAAGATCATTAACAAGGCATATGGCCTGTTTCTCAGATGCCACTGATTTCAAGCAGTCATCGACATAAAAATTTCTTCTGATGGTGCTCAGTACATCTTGGCTCACCTTGCCCTCATTGTCTTTGGCAGTTCTCTTCAATGCGTAGTTGGCACAGCTTGGTGAGGAGACTGCGCCAAAGAGATGCACTACCATCCTATACTCTGTGAGGGGCTGGCTGATGTCACCATCGGGCCACCACAAGAAGCGTAAAAAATCTGCATAATTTTTGGGAACTCGTACTTGGTGGAACATGCCTTCAATGTCTGCCATCATGGCCACCTGTTCCTGTCTGAATCTGAGGATGACACCCAGGAGGGTGTTCGTCAGGTCAGGTCCTTGCAGTAACTGAAGGTTCAGCGAAGTACCCTGAAATGATGCCGTACAGTCAAACACAACTCGAATTTTATTTTTCTTCTTGTGGTAAACCCCGTGGTGGGGTATATACCACACTCTACCATCACACCTTGACAGTTCATCATCTGGCACCTTCTCAGCATGGCCTTTATCAAACATGGCATTCATGAACTTCACATAATCTGAACGAAATGACTCATTCTTAAGAAGTTTCCTCTGTAGAGTCATAGCTCGCAGCTGGGCCACAGATTTATTATTTGGCATGACAAGGCTCTCATCACGGAAAGGTAACTTAATTTCGTAATGTCCGTCTTTCTTTATGGCTGATTCGTCAGCGATTTTCAAGAACCTTTTGTCCTCAAAGGACAGTTCAGCTTGCTCCTCACAGGCCCTCTCAGGGAAGTCCTGATTATACTGCCTGACAAGCAGCTCCTCCAATCTGGCCACAGAGATTCTATTTGAAGAGACACATTTACGGCCATGTTCATGAGGAGGCGAACCGCCACGCAGTGGACCATTGATGAGCCATCCTAAACAGGTCTTGACAGCATAAGGCCCCTCTCCTTGGCTGTGTATGATCCTCCAAGGCTCTAATGCCCATGGGGCATTGGCTCCAATGAGCAGACCAATGTCTGCATCAAGGGTGGCGACTTTAACATCTTTCAAATAAGGCCACTTTCGTATGTCCTCTTCCGTAGCAATATTTCCGTGGCTCACTGGAATTCTGTCTTGTGTAAAGACTTCTGGCAGTGCTCTGAAATCGGCGCCTTCCAAGCTGCTCACCTCCAAACCTGTGATGCGGTGTGTACCCACAGCTCTCTCTTGCCCCATCGTTCTGAGCAGGATTTCTGTCCTTCTGCCCTCCACATGTAGATCCTCCATCAATCTGTGTGTACAAAAGGATGCAGAACTTCCTGGGTCTAGAAACGCATAGGTAAGTATGACATTATTACTTTTAACAGACTTAATTTTCACAGGCACAATCGCTAGCTTGCAGTCTGACATGCCGGCCCCAGTATGCTTACTAGGCATGGTCACTGGGTTGCTGCTGTTCACTGTACAGGCTGAGGATTGAGTAACAGGGCTACTAGGGTTAGAAACTTGTATGGAGGGTGGCTTGACTGGGACTTGAATGTGCAAGATTGTTGGATGCCGTTTCTGACATATTTGACAAGTCAGACGTCTTTTACATGCACTGGTCATATGGCCTTTAAGGAGACACGCAAAACCCATTCCATTATTTTTTAGGAATTCTATTTTATCCTTGTGCTGTTGCAGCGCCATCTGGTGGCAGGATTCCATAAAGTGGTCTCCTTTGCAGAAAAGACATGGTTTGCTGTAGGCCATTCTTGGCTGAGTCTCCAGGGGGCTCTGAGATGTGCTACACTCACCCTGCAGTGCTTTAGATATAACTGGGACAATGGTGGTTGCAAAGCTTTTCTTTGTGAGTGGCCGTTTCTGCTCAGTTGCTCTTATGGCTTTAGCAGAATCCTGAATGGAGCCGAACACTGGGTCTAACAATATTTTGGCCTGTTTTTCAAGGAACTCCACAATGTGATGGAATCTGGCTCTGCGTCTTGTATTTTCCTGAATCTCACATGCCTTCGTTCTCCATCGCTCCCGTAGCTTGTATGGCAGCTTGGACAAAATCAGCTTTAAATTGGAAGGGGTGTCAAGCTCTGTCATGTCAGGTAGACTTCTAATTATATTACAACAGCTTCTCAAATATAATGCATAGCTGTGGAGCTCTTTACCATCTTCAGGTTTTATAATGTTCCAGTTTAAAGCTTTCTGGATATAAGCATTGCTGAGGCGATATGGATCACCAAAGTGTTCATCAAGGAGGCGTCTGGCCTCTGCATATCCAGCCTGAGCATCCATATACAAGCAGCTGCGAACTAATTCTCTGGGTTGACCAGATGTAAACTGCTCGAGAAAGTAGATCCGGTCTTGGTCGCTGTCAGTTTTTTGTTCAATGCGATGTTCAAAGGCATTAATGAAAGGGAGGTAGCTTATGAGATCACCACTGAAAGTTGGCAATTCTCTAGAGGGGAGAGAAGTCTGTTTTTGGTGCTGCATAATCAAATCTGCAAGCTCATTTTGAGCATTCTGTGAATTTGGTTGTGCAAACTGAAAGCCATGTGGGGGAATGGGTTGCTCCATTATGTGACTCCCAAGTGTAGGCTGGCTGACATTAATTGTTGCAGATGTTTTTGATCGCACTGTAGGTCCAGGCAGAGTATGTGATACTGCATCTGTATTAATAATGGGCCTATGTATTATAGGCCTTGGTTCCTCCTCCATGATTCTCTGTAGTGGTGTTTTAGGGATTGTCCCTATTTTAGTGAACTCAACAGGGGATGGCTCAGACTTCAAAACAGATTTATCAGGATAGCTGTCAAGGTAATCATTCATTCCATCATTGCCGTCATTCAACATCTGTGAGACCAAGTCACTTGTGGATTGAAGATGATCATCATAACTTTCTAAAACCTTTAATTTAGCATCAGCTGCTGCAATATCTGTTTCGAGTTCGACCATTTCCATTTTTCTTTGAATATTTTCCTTTTCTAATTCTAGTGCATGCCTTTGTTTCAAGCGTTGCGCCTTTGCCGTAAGCGCCGCTTTCTCTGCAGCCGCAAGTGCGCGTAAAGATGTCACCGACGAGGATTTTGACCTGGCTTTTGACCCAGTCTTAGATGCACTGTCCTCTGGATTAATTTCTAATTGTGGATCGTAGTTTGATTTTTTCCACAAATCGACCTCCAGTAAGAAGCTCTCAAACACGGCCACTTTAGGCTCATACCATTCAGTGCGGTCTTTTTCTTTGTCTACTTCAGACATTAACGCTTGAACAGATACATGCGCTTCGGACAGTTCATTCAATGCAGCTCTTAATGCGGTAACGCTTTCGTCAACCTTTTCAATACTTGCATGAGCATCAAACAAAGTCCTTATTTCATTTAC
>CM059282.1:30623370-30625870 GCA_030347295.1 Setipinna tenuifilis | reverse complement strand
ATGTGTGTTGTTTGAGAGTGTGTGTGTGTGTTATACACTCTAAAACATAAAGGTGCTAAAGGTGCTTTAAATCTCTGGATGGTTCCATGGAGGGTGAGAACTCTGTGCTGAACCATGACATGATGTGAAATGGTTCTTCACATGAGAAAAGGTTCTTCAGAGCCTCAGGTCATAGTGGGCTATGTCATATCGGCGTCAAATGGTTCCTTAAAGAACTGCTGCCTAGACGGTTCTTATAAGCACTGAAAAAGGTTCTTCTATGAAGAACCATATTCTACGTTACAGACGGTTCTGGTTGCATTCTATGAGGAGTTCAGTCTCACGTCAGCATACATGGACATGCACATGTTAACATACGGGCAGTGTGTGTGTGTGTGTGTGTGTGTGTGGGTGTGTGGGTGTGGGTGTGCTCAGGGTTAATGTCAGATCTATTTAGTCACACTCACACACACACACAGTCTCTCACTCACACACACACAATCTCTCTCTCTTTCACGCACCCACATACACACACGCACACACACACACACGCATGCACACACACGCACGCACACACACACACCCACACACACCTGTGGCACTGTTCTGGGCCATTACAGTTTTTCTCAGTCGCTTTGGTACTTTTCTCACAACACTATTAACATTTGCGCAGCATTTAGTGCATTTCTCAAAACAGTTAGTGCAAACTGCAAAACCTAGTGGATAACCTGCAAAAGCAAGTCACTTGCTCAAAATGGATAGTCAATTCCTCAAAAGCAAGTATTCATGTCAATGAAACTGCCAGTGTCATCAAAATGAGAAGTCTTGACATCATGTTTATGAACAAGATAGTCAAATGGCTTTGTCATGTTTTCATTATGACAATTACTTCTCTTAGTGTTTTCCAATGCAGGAAAAAAAGGTTAGAACTCATTGACACTACCTGAAAATGCTCAAGACAGCACTATACACTACCTGTACAGCCATTTTACGTAAAACTACAGTAAACAGTACACGTTGCTGTAAGTAGGGGAGTGAGTACAAGACACTGAATACGTACATTTCCTATTTTTACTGTATATGCTCTTTGCAATTCTACAGCATTGTGCAAAAGAAAAATACAATACAGTCACTTATTTAGAACAAACATAAGAAACACCCTTTTGGTAGAGCTGTGCACAAATGTGAACAACATACGTAACAGTACATATTGTAACTGAAAATAGGTAAATCATTCTGGCACATGCAGACGTTCCTGTCTGTCTAGCCATATATTTTCATCTACATCACAACGGATATCATCCCTTGCAATGCAGCGAGAAAAGTGTCTCCTGGAGTGGTAAATCCACCGTCTGCATGACTCTGCTGCAGCAAAGCAGACCATTTACAGTGCTGAACATTAGAGTATACATACAAGACATATTTTACCTGTACATACTGGTGACGGCTGAACTAATAGTTATGAGAATTTACATTCTGATCTGAGAAAAGCACCAACGCAACTGAGAAAAACTGTAATACTTCACACACCTCCTTGTGAGTAAAAGCTTAAGTTCACCTGAGAGCAACTGTTCAATTTAGGAGACATTTCCAGCAAAAAAAATATAAAGAAAGGTATAAAATTTGTTTGACAGAATTTGATAACTAGTTCAACAATTTTGTATGTAATGACTCAAGCAATAAAACTAAGACTATTAGTTTTATTGGGAATGACTATTCAGCATCCACAAGTATAGTTCATTTTGACTGACATGCCATAAGCAAATGAAAATGTTAAAAAACAACATTGTATTGTATAAAAACAACTGACACATGTCCAAAAGCATTTGCAGTGTGTTCAGAGGAAGGAGAAATTGCTATTATGAGGTGCACAAATGACTAAATGTTGTGGAGGTTGAACTAATAGTTATGAGAATTTACTTTTTGATCTGAGAAAAGCACCAAAGCAACTGAGAAAAACTGTAACAGGGAAACAAGTTTGTGTCACACACAGTTCCCCGGACAGAGGTACGTTTGCACGCACACACACACACATACACACACACATTCTCTCTCTCACACACACTCCCACTCCCTGTCTCTTTCTCTCTGTCTCTCTCTCTCTCACACACACACACACGCACACGCACACGCACACACACACACACACACACACAAACACACACATAACACAGCGGTCACTCAGGGTTCATCTGAGATCTTTCTAGTCACGCACACACACAGACACACACACAGACACACACACACAGACACACACAGATACACACACAGACACACACACACAGACACACACACACACACACATACACACACAGACACACACACAGACACAGACACACACACACACACTTGACACACGGCATGCTCCTGTGGGAAGGATGTTAGCGCGCGAGACATCAGATCAATCGGATCTTTAGTTGTGATTAGTGCTCACTGTAAACAACTGCGAGCACGCTCTCCGCGTGCGTCCACGCGCCTCTGGGAGCAACTCGTGGAGGCGGAGCGGACCTGCAAACAAATC
>CM059282.1:30605870-30608370 GCA_030347295.1 Setipinna tenuifilis | reverse complement strand
GTGTGTGTGTTTGTGTGTGTGTGTGTGTGTGTGTGTGTGTGTGTGTGTGTGTGTGTGTAATTGGGTAGTGTTATAAGTATGTTATTAATCTAGTCATTAGCTCTTATTTATTATCAGCTAATTTATGGATTAAAGGTTACTGTAGTGGTCAGGCAGGATGGTATTATTATGATAAATGTTACATGTTCCACTCAGGATAGATAAGAACACTAATGACCTTACAGGACTCCATACTGCCTTGTCTTTTCCATATTGTCTTGCACTTTAATGTTTAAGGTTTTTGCACTTTAATGTTTAATGTTTAATGTTTAATTTTTTTCTGTCTTGTCCACACATGTGACAGTAAGAAACGTAATTTTTGATTCCTTGTTTGTCTAGCACATGTGAAGAGCTGACAGTAAAGCTGACTTGACTTGTTCACTGTGCCTGAAGCGTGTGTGTGTGTGTGTGTGTGTGTGTGTGTGTGTGTGTGTGTGTGTGTGTAAAGCTGACTTGACTTGTTTTGACCCGACACTAGATGGCGCCATGGAACAACTCCAGAGCCTTGCGCGTGTGTGCAGGTTTAAACAGTATGGCTGCGGTGGGTGAGGGCAGTGCGGAACTAAGTCAGTTTAAATTCTGGACTATTTTGGCTACAGGAGCAGACTATGGACTGAAAAACAATGTGACTTGAAATCAACCGCATTTTGTTGTCCTTTCATGGCCGTTTTCCAGTTGATGGAGTTGTTGAGATCGAGATGTGTTTGATGTGACGGACAGCTGCCACTCTGCCCCATCAAACGGGTTTTTAAGGGAAAAGCAGAAAACATGGCGAGACAGAAGAATATTGTTTGTTATAGCTGGGAAAAAAATGACTCTTAAAAGATTTCATGTGAAAAGTAGTCCTATAAAACCCCAACCCTAATGTTCACTTCACTGGGAAGTTTTCAAATGTGTTTAGAACACACACTCTCTTCGACTGCAGTCCAGTTATAAAACTGTTAGACTACTACTCGCACACCACCTCTGTTTTATAAGATTGACCGAAAAAAAAACTTCATATAATGTTGTAAGAAGCATTAAAAGCCGCTGAGATATCTCCCTGTTGCTCTCCTGTCAGGTTAGCCTAACCCTAAACACACCGCCTGCCTGTCTGGCTCTGCGGTCTGACCCGAGCCCACTTCACTTCAGATAAACTCCGTTTGTTTGGCGACACAAATGGCCACCGGAGAGCGCGAGGAGGGACATCTAATCTAGCGTGGGACCTTGACTGCCACTGAGCCGCTCTCTGGCGCTTTGTCCTCCTCGTGAAGGCATCTCGCGGCTGCTTCACCGGCGGCGCTGGCCGGACTCGAGCTCTGGCTCGCGCCGTTACACAGGCATTCCAGGCATTCCTGGGTTGTGATGTCAGAAGGGCCGGGCTACCCGTATCCAGCCTATGCGCACCCGCACCCCCTCTGTGTGTGTGTGTGTGTGTGTGCGTGTGTGCGTGTGTGTGATGTCAGGAGGGCCGGGCTATCCGTATCCCAGCCTCTGCGCACCCGCACCCCCTCTTCCTCCTCGCGGGGACTTCACGGTTTTGTCTCCTCCATACGCACGCACTTCAACTCTCAGGGAACGCGATCCGGGAAGCTTTAACTTTCGCACTTTTGTTTCGGACGGAATTTCTACTTTTTTCCTTTTTTTGTACGTGGGGGACAACATCTTCAGCGCGAGCACCCCAGACGCGTTTTTCTCCCCTTCGCACACCCAGAACTCGGGCGAGGAGTGTGTGTGTGAGGAGTGTGTGTGTGACCATGGCTTTGAGGAGCAGCTCTGTGCGGACTGTAAGGGGCTTCTGAGTCTTTGTGGAGCCTCCAGTGCTGACGTGGGCGAACTCAGCAGCGCCGTCAGAAGAGCAGCGGACCGGGGGCGGCATGTAAAGACCTACGGTGGGTGAACATGTAACTTTTACACAAGTCGGTTACTCTGCTTCGCGTGACGATACGACTAGACTAACGGCGCACGGGCCTGTTTGGGTTTGTAATGGCTGAAGTAAGTTTTCCCCAGAAGGGGGTTCTGGTAGGACATCGGGATACACAAAGTGAACGCGCTTCTGTCGCTGCGGTCTGCCACGCGAAGCCGAGTCTACCTTTCCCGTTCTCTGAACGTGAGCATTCCAAGGGGTCTCGCGACAGGGTCCGGGGCAAGTCGCAGCTCGCAGCAGCAGCAGCACGCTCCCTTTAACCGGAGAGGAAAGCTGGCTCGCGGAGGCGGCCTTCAGGGCTCGCGCATACTGTATGTATGTTTACGCGCGCGTGAATCAGTGCTGCTTCTCGAGCAAATATGGGGGATTTTTAGCTTCACGCGCAGGCCCACGCAGATTTCATGGGAACGTTCCTCCCGCTCCGCTCACAGGCCAACAGAGTCAGTAAACACACACCAACACACACTAACACACACTAACATACCCACACACACACCAACTCACATACTAACATACCCACAGTAACACACACACACACACACACACACACACACA
>CM059282.1:30595870-30598370 GCA_030347295.1 Setipinna tenuifilis | reverse complement strand
GAATGTTAAAGGAGCAACATCCCAAATATGTGACATCTCTGAGGTAAAAGTGGTCATTAAATCACCTGCACAGTCTGAGGGATGACTTGGGGGCCGTGGGAGTGCCTGCTCAAAAAGACAATGACTCTCCTTCTTACAGCCATAGACTGCTTCTAAATGTGAGGAGACATACAAACATCACAGAAAGACAGAAATGATCAGATAAGGCCTATAACATCAGTAACGTCTATAACATCAGATAAGACCTATAACATCAGATAAGACCTATAACATCAGTAACGTCTATAACATCAGATAACGTCTATCACAGCCGTAGAGACATTAGGACCCTTTTGATGACAAGGTCAAGGGTATGGCCATGAGAGTGTGTTGGTCCTTGTCCATGCACACACACACACACACTTTTTTTAAGCTGTGTGTGTTAGTATGCTTGTGTTTGTTTGTGTGTATGTGTGTGTGTGTGTGTGTGTGTGTGTGTGTGTGTCTTCATGGGAGGGAGAGAGTGTTTGTGAGGGAAACACTGAACGCATACTGAAGTCAGTATGTTTTTCTTTGTGTGTGTGTGTGTGTGTGTATTTGTGTGTGTGTGAGAGGGAGAGTAAATATGAGTCAGTATGTTTTTCTGCGTGTGTGTGTGTCTGTGTGTGTGTGTGATGAATGTGTTTCTTCTTGCCTAGACTCTACAGTGGTAATCAGGTAGTCGTGTGTGTGTGTGTGTGTGTGTGTGTGTGTGTGTGTGTGTGGTGAGCAGGTAGTCATGTTGGATGTTTGCCCACATTCCACTGTTCTTACACACACCTGACACAAGTGTACACTGGGGACCTCTCTCTCTTTTTTTATCCCTCTCTCTCTCTTTTTATCCCTCTCTCTCTCTTTTTATCCCTCTCTCTCTCTCTTTATCCCTCTCTCTCTCTATCCCTCTCTCTCTATGCCTCTCTCTCTTTTTATCCCTCTCTCTATCTCTCTCCCTCTCTCTCTTTTTATCCCTCTCTCCCTCTCTCTCTTTTTATCCCTCCCTCCCTCTCTCTATATCCCTCTCTTTCTATTCCTCTCTCTATCTCTCTTCCTACCCCTCTCTCTATCTCCCTCTTTCTCCATACCTTTCTTTCTGTCCCTCTCTCTATCCCTCTTTTTATCCCTCTCTCTTTCTATCCCCCTCTCTCTCTATCTCTCTCTTTCTATCCATCTCTCTATCTCTCTCTCTTTCTATCCCTCTCACCCTCACCCTCTCCCTGTCTCTCTCTCTCTCTCTCTACCTTTTAGTTCCATTCTAATTCAGATGAGCTTTATTGGCATGGCTCTGTTAAGCAGTGTGGCCACAGCAGACATGTTACAAAATCAGTTTGTGGAGAAAAAAATAAAATGCTATGTTAGTTAAACTGTTAGGTGTGTGTGTGTGTGTGCGTGTGCATGTGTGTGCATGTGTGAGTATGTGTGTGTGTGTGTGTGTGTGTATGAGTGTGTGTGTGTGTGTGAGTGTGTGTGCATGTATGAGTGTGTGCATGTGTGAGTATGTGTGTCTGTGTGTGCATGTATGAGTGTGTGTGTGTGACATGTGTGTGTAGTGTGTCACCTCTGTCCTTGTGTGTCCCCTGCAGCTCCTCCAGCGATGGGCCTCCTCCCCCCAGACCTCCTCTCCTCCAGGGCCCTCACCTGGGGCCACACCTGGGGATAGAGCCTTCACCTGGGGATAGAGTCCTCACCTGGGGATAGACACCCCTCACCTGGGGATAGTGCCCTCACCTGGGGATAGACACCCCTTACCTGGGGCCACACCTGGGGATAGACACCCCTCACCTGGGGCCACACCTGGGGATAGAGCCCTCACCCTGGGATAGACACCCCTTACCTGGGGATAGAGCCCTCACCTGGGGATAGAGCCCCTCACCTGAGGAGAGCCACCCCTCACCTGGGGATAGTGCCCGTCACCTGGGGCCACACCTGGGGATAGACACCCCTCACCTGGGGATAGACCCCTCACCTGGGGATAGTGCCCCTCACCTGGGGATAGACACCCCTCACCTGGGGAGAGCCACCCCTCACCTGGGGATAGTGCCCCTCACCTGGGGATAGACACCCCTCACCTGAGGAGAGCCACCCCTCACCTGGCGCCACACTTGGGGATAGTAGTGGCCCTCACCTGGCGCTCACCTGGAGCTGGTCTCCTGTCTGCAGCCGCACCTCCACAGGGCTGGGCATCACCAGAGTGGACTTCTGAAGGTACGGAGTGGACTTTTGCCAGCGGAGTGGACTTCAGGGCGGAGTAGACTTTTTGAGGGCCCTCAGTGAGAGGACCTCAGTGAGAGCAGAGAGGAGAGGACCTCAGTGAGAGCAGAGAACACCAAGTCGAGAGCGGAGAGGACCTGAGTGAGAGCGGATAGGAGAGGACCTGAGTGAGAGCAGGAGAGGACCCGAGTGAGAGCACCATGCCGTTCGGGCTGAAGCTGAGGCGTACGCGGCGCTATAACGTGCTGAGCAAGAACTACTTCGTGACGCGCAT
>CM059282.1:30563370-30570870 GCA_030347295.1 Setipinna tenuifilis | reverse complement strand
TGCCTAGAGCACAACGAGGTGTGTGTGTGAGTGTGTGTGTGTGAGTGTGTGTGTGTGTGAGTGGTCATCCTCACCGAGCTCATGATCTCATGCCTAGAGCCAGGGGCGAATCTAGGCTATTTTGAGTGGTGCCAAGGCACCCCCGTGAAACTGCTCGGCACCCCCTGGCAAAGTGAATACAACTCCAACATTTATAAATGTACTAGTTCGCCTCATTTAGTGAGAAGTATTGCGTGTCTAAGCACTGGGGGCCGGGCACCCCTAAAGACCAGATGCTAAAATCGCCCCTGCCTAGAGCACAACGAGGTGTGTGTGTGTGTATGTGTGTGTGTGTGTGAGTGTGAGTGGTCATCCTCACCGAGCTCATGATCTCATGCCTAGAGCACAACGAGGTGTGTGTGTGTGTGTGTGTGTGTGTGTGTGTGTGAGTGGTCATCCTCACCGAACTCATGATCTCATGCCTAGAGCACAACAAGGTGTGTGTGTGTGTGTGTGTGTGTGAGTGGTCATCCTCACCGAACTCATGATCTCATGCCTAGAGCACAACGAGGTGTGTGTGTGTGTGTGTGTGTGTGTGTGTGTGTGTGTGTGTGTGTGTGTGTATGTTTATATGCGTGTTTGCATGGTTGTGTGTGTGTGTGTGGATATGTAGAACTTTAGGTGAAGATGAGTTTTAAAGTTAAATTCTCTCTCCCTCTCTCTCCCTCTCTCTATCTCTCTCTATCCTCCTCTATCTCTCCCTTCGTCTCTCTATCTCTCCCTTCGTCTCTCTATCTCTCTATCTCTCTTTCTTTGCACCCCTCTCTCCCTCCGTCTCTATCCTCTCTCTATCCCCTCCCTCTCTGTCCCCCTCTCCCTCTCTCTCCCTCCCTGTCTATATTCCCCTCTCTATCCCCCTCTCTATCCCTCTCTCTCTCCCTCTCCCTCTCTCTCCCTCTCCTTCCCCCCCTCCCTCTATCCCTCCCCCCCCCTCCTCTCTATCCCCATCTCTCCCTCTCACCCTCCTCCTCTCTATCCCCCTCTCCTAGCGTGTGGAGGTTCCTGTGATGTTGAACACTCTGCGGCACCAGAGGATGCAGCTGGTCCAGACTCCAGCGCAGTACCGCTTTGTCTACCAGGTGCTGATCCAGTTCCTCAAGAACTCCAGACTCATCTGACCCCCACACCAGAACCCACAGCTCTCACAGAACCTTTGGTTCTAGCCCCACTGCCCAAAGAGGAACCCTTGGTACCAGCGCAGAACTTACAGGGTGTTATGGAACCCTTGGTACCCCACAGCCCAAAGACGCACCCGTGGTACCAGCGCAGAACTTACAGAAGAACGGTGAATCTAGTGCAGAACCCAGAGGTTCTCACGGAACCCTTGGTACCACCCAGAACCCAAAGAGGAACCCTTGGTACCACCCAGCAACCCTCAGAGTCCGCCAGCTTTCTAATGCAGTGCAGCTTCACACCACACACACACACACACACACATACACACACACACACACACTAGTGTAAAATACTGCTGAGTCGTCGTCATTCTTCTGCTCTCATTCCTGGGCTTTTTTGTGTTTACATGTTGCCATGGCTTCATTTGTTTACTTGTTTATTTCCTGTTTGTGTTTCTGAGCTCAGAGAGGAGATGACTCCTGTTAAAGACAGGGCCAGTGACACAGTGACACACACACACACACACACACACTCTCTCAGTGAGCAGTAGAGAGCAACACACTCACATCACTCACACACACGTACCGTAGAAAACAGAACACACCTAAAGTATATCACATATGCACAGGACCATCACACACACATCAACACACAAACAAACAAACACACACACACACACACACACACACACACACACACACACACACACACAGGACCATTTCCTCACCTCTGCACAGTTAACCAGCGAAACTAACACCCTCTCAGCCAGCCCCAATCACCATTCCCTCCCCAAGGCTACGCTAAGCTAATGTAGCTAACATTCCCTTACCAAGGCTACGTTAAGCTAATGTAGCTAACATTCCCTCACAAGGCTACGTTAGGCTAGTGTAGCTAACATTCCCTCACAAGGCTACATTATGCTAGTGTAGCTAAAATGAAGGCAGCTGCTTCGGTAGAGCAGTGCATCATGGGATATAAAGAGCAGCTGCCCCAGTAGAGCGGTGCATTATGGGACATAAGAAGGTAGTTGCCTCAGTAGAGCGGTGCATTATGGGATATAAAGAGTAGCTGCCTCGGTACAGCGGTGCATCATGGGACATACTGTAAGAAGCAGCTGCCGTAAACGAGCTTTGAGGACGGCCAACATGGCAACATGACGTTAGCACATAGCAATAGTGTTAAACTAGCTCATGTAAGCTAGCAGGCTAGCATTAGCCGCTAGCCTGACCGCACAGAACTCACAGCAGACCAGGGTTTGGGGGGCGGTCAAGAGAGTCTTCATTGGCCTGACTCATCCAAGCATCTGTCGGGTTGTGAAGATGACTCATTAACTCTAAAAGGTTGCATAGTGCTGCTTTAACTCTTTCACGCTTGACAAATCACCCTCTCAGTCCTACAAGAACCCGTCAGAATGAACCCGTCCACATCTCAATTAACCCCTTCATATCTGAATTAACCCTTTCACATGTAACATGTGATGCAAATGTGACACACACACACACAGATAGACAGACACAGACACACTTCAGAAAGCTTTACCTGGACTCTCTCACACACACAGACACACACACTTCCAAAGCTGGGCATATTTTTTTTATGAATGTTTCCTGTATTGTGTTCTTGTTGATGACTTGCTTCATGTCGTGGTGCTTTTAAAATATGTCAAGTAAAAACAAACGCATGCTTCTGAAATATTAATATATGTGTGTAAACGATGGCCAAAGTGTGTGTAGTCTGCTGCCTCCTGTACTTCTTTCACACTCTGCCCTTTCTACTGTTTCTGTGTGTGTGTGTGTGTGTCTTCAAGTACTGCTTTCCTTTAGTGTGTGTGCACACATTATAATTCCTCTTGTGTGTGTGCATGCAAGTTATCATTCCTCACGCAAGTGTGTGTGTGTGTGCGTGTGTGTGTGTGTGCATGCGCACGCAAGTTATCATTCCTCGTGCAAGTGTGTGTGTGTGTGTGTGTGTGCATGCGCGCGCAAGTTATCATTCCTCTGGTGTATGTGTATGTGTGTGTATGTGTGTGTGTGTGTGTGTGCGCGCTTGTCTTTTTCTCACTTTAAGTACTTCCAGCTCATTTTGACAAAGTGTGTGAGATGATGTTGTGTGTGTACATACAGTGTGTGTGAGCTGGCCATGTTGTGTACATATGTGTGTGTGTGTGTGTGTATGTTGCTGTGCAGGTGTGTCTTTGCCTTCTGTGCCTTTCTCAAGCCTCATCTCCCCCTGATGGAGGCCCACTGTAATGCAGGCCTATTCTACTCTAATGCAGGCCCACTCTGATGCAGGTCCACTCTATTCTGATGCCTATTCTGCAATAAAAACCTATTTTCTCTATTTTCTCTAGTTTTTTTGTCCCCGTTTGCTCAATAACCTCGGCTCAGGTGGCCAAACACAGGTGTGTATGTGTGTGTGTGTGTGTGTGTGTGTATGTGTGTGTGAGAGAGAGAGAGAGAGAGAGAGAGTGCTCTGGTGGCCAAACACACACACACACACACACACACACACAGGCACTCTCACACACACACACTTCCTAAGAGCTCAAATGATATCAATACATAGATGCAAATATAAATGTATACATATAAATATAGTTATTAAGTCACGTCTGCTTTGTTGTCAATTCTTCACATGTGCTGAACACAGAAGGAATCAAACATTACGTTTCTTACAGTCCCATTTGTGGACAAGACAGGACAACCATTAAAGAAAAACATTAAACATTAAACATTAAAGTGCAAAAACCTTAAACATTAAAGTGCAAGACAATATGGAAAAGACAAGACAGTATGGAGCACTCAGTGTTGGGGAGTAACGCAATACATGTAATTCAGTTACGTAATTTAATTACAAAATAAATGTAACAGTAATACATTACAGTTACTGGAGAAAAATGTGTAATTCAATTACAGGTACTTTTGAATTTTTTCAAAATTACAATTTGAATTACATATTAATATGGTCAGCAAAACCTTGCTAAAAGAGTCTATATTTTTAAAAAAAATGTTTCGTGTGCTTTTCTTATAGCCTACAAAACATCCCTGTAGCCTACAAAAAATCCCTGTTGCTATTTCCCTCCTCAGTTGGATGCAAGGCTTTCTGTTAAAGTGTATCACTTCTACAGCGCCACCACGTCTGCTAGTACATGCCTTTGGATTCTGGGTCTGAATTTCAGTTGCTAACAACATACTACCAGCAATGTCTGTGTTATGCTTTAAAAAGAAAGAAAAAAGACTGTGACCTGTTTGACAACTCAGATTGATTTTCCAAAAATGTGGCTTGAAGTCTGACCTTGTGGTGTTTATATATATATATATATATATATATATAATAACTTCAGATTTCATATATATATATATGATGTGATGCTAATTCATATTCATGTATTGAAAGGCTCAATAGTGTTCAGTGTTTTTTTTAAGGTCAACACTGCCAGTAAAAATGTTTACGAGGCCAAAATCATGAAAACATTTGAAAAGTAATCAAACAGTAATAAGTTACGTTACTCAGATAAAGTAATTCAAAAAGTTACACTACTATTACATTTTAAACAGGGTAACTTATAACTGTAATGAATTACATTTCTAAAGTAACCTTCCCAACACTGGGAGCACTGTAAGGTCATTAGTGTTCTTGCCTATCCTGAGTGTCACATGTAACATTTATCATAATAAATAAGCAATAAAACAATATAAAGTATAACTATAGATGTAATATAATGTATAAATATAGATATAATATTCTAGTGAACTTTGAGAAACTCACCACTAGGGGGCCCCATTTCCCACTGTTGTCTATTTACTGTAATAAGGATGTGTGAAGGCCACAGTGTGTGTGAAGGCCACAGTGTGTGTGTAGAACACAGTGTGTGTGTAGAACAGCAGCACTGGACAAACACCAGAGCCCTCCGTGCTCTCTCTCTCTCTCTTACACACACACACACACACACACACACACACACACACAGTGTCCACTGGCCTCAATGTGTGTGTGTGTGTAGAACAGCAGCACTGGACAAACAACAACCCCTAGTAAACACCTGCACACATGCACGCACACACACACACATCTTGCACCAGCCTTAGCAGATTACCCATGATGCACCAGCCCTTACCAGATTACTCATGATGCACCAGCCCTTGCCTTACCATTTTACCCATGATGCACCAGGATTACCCATGATGCACCAGCCCTTGCCTTACCAGATTACCCATGATGCACCAGCCCTTGCTTTACAGGATTACCCATGATGCACCAGCCCTTGCCAGATTACCCATGATGCACCAGGATTACCCATGATGCACCAGCCCTTGCCTTACCATCTTACCCATGATGCACCAGGATTACCCATGATGCACCAGCCCTTGCCTTACCGGATTACCCATGATGCACCAGCCCTTGCCTTACCATCTTACCCATGATGCACCAGGATTACCCATGATGCACCAGCCCTTGCCTTACCGGATTACCCATGATGCACCAGCCCTTGCTTTACAGGATTACCCATGATGCACGAGCCCTTGCTTTACAGGATTACCCATGATGCACCAGCCCTTGCCTTGCTCATTACCCATGATGCACCAGCCCTTGCCCTACCAGATTACCCATGATGCACCAGCCCTTGCCTTGCTCATTACCCATGATGCACCAGCCCTTGCCCTACCAGATTACCCATGATGCACCAGCCCTTGCCTTGCTCATCACACAGACATACATCATCGCTGTAGACTAAGAGACTAAGAGAATGAGATATGCTTCACACATACAGGAACACATGAAGATGAACACACACACACACATGCACGCGCAGACACGCACACACACACACACACACGCACACACACACAGGTGTGCTCATATACTCAGTTTATTATACAACAGCTGTTTTATCCATTTCCCTTTTCATGGACAATAAACATAGAAACACAGAAATACACGTGGATGTGGATGTGTGTGTATGTGTGTGTGTGTGTGTGTGTGTGTGTGTGTGTGTGTGTGTGTGTGTGTGTGTGTGTGTGTAACCCCCCGCCACCAGTGGTGTCACTGTGCTCTGGTGTGTTGTTTTATTGTTTTATTCCCGACATAGTGCACTACATACTAAACAAAAGTGTGTGTGTGTGTGCGTGTGTGTGTGTGCGTGTGTATGTGTGTGTGAATGTGTGTGTCAAAGAAAGACAAACAAACAAACAGACAGACAGACAAACAGAAAAGCCGAGGTGTGTAAAGAGTGCTGCGTTATAGAGGTGTGTGTGTGTGTGTGTGTGTGTGTGTGTGTGTGTAAAGAGTGCTGCGTTATAGAGGTGTGTGTGTGTGTGTGTGTGTGTGTGTAAAGAGTGCTGCGTTATAGAGGTGTGTGTGTGTGTGTGTGTGTGTGTGTGTGTGTGTGTGTGTGTGTGTGTGTAAAGAGTGCTGCGTTATAAACAGTCTGAATGTGCAGCACCATCAGAACCCGAGTACCTGAGACAGGAAACAGCGGACACACACACACTCTCTCTCACACACACTTACACTCGCACACACACACACACTCACTCACGCACTCACTCACACACTCACACACACACTCTCTCTCGCACTCACGCACACTCACACACACAAACACACACACAAACACACACACACACACAAACACACACACACACACACACCCACACCCACACACACACTCTAGCCGGTTTGTCTACCTCTGTCACATGTGGAAGGCGGTGTGAAATGGCTTTTAAACCTGTTTGGTACTTTGACACAAAATAGAGCAAAAGTCATGGTAACATTTTTAGTAATAGCTGACACAAATATCAGCAAAACAATATGCATATTTAAAAAAAACATAAATCATAAATAGTTGAACATTCTTTTAGTTAAAAACTAAAACTATTTTAGTGTCTTTCCCACTAATTTATATAATTCATTTTTATTGTTTTCTCGTCTCTCTCTCTTTCTCTCTCTACGCTCATACAGTCTCTCTATGTCATCACTTTCTGCACTCTCTTTCTCTACCTTCCCACAGTATTCAGTTCCTACTCTACCCCCAATAACCCCGCCCCTGCCCCGCCCCCAGCCCCACCCACCTCTGGTGTGAGTCTCCACCCAGTCCTACTAATCAACTCCAGATATACATCATGCAGTCTTACTAATCAAGTCCAGATGCAGATCACCCAGTCTTATCAATCGAGTACAGATATAGTTCACCCAGTCTTATCAATCAACTCCAGTTATAGTTCACCCAGTCTTCTTAATCGAGTACAGATATAGTTCACCCAGTCTTCTTAATCGAGTACAGATATAGTTCATCGAGTACAGATGCAGATCCTATTAATCGAGCTCAGCTGCAGAAGAAAGAGC
>CM059282.1:30530870-30553370 GCA_030347295.1 Setipinna tenuifilis | reverse complement strand
TAAAGACCATGGTGAGGGGTGTGATGTGTGTGTGTGTGTGTGTGTGTGTGTGTGTGTGTGTGTGTGTGTGTGTGTACCATGTCCTCGAGGTGTGTGTCCTTGAAGACCATGGTGAGGGGTGTGATGTGTTTCCGCCTCATGAGTTCGCTGCTGCGGACCGTGATGGCGTGTTCTATACGTTTGTTGATCTCGCGAGACGCTGAGCGGCGCGTACTGGGCATGTGCGCCAGCGAGCCGTTGGTGAAGGACGCCAGGATCTGAGGAAAGGTCAAAGGTGAAAGGTTAAACATAGGATCGTGGATCGTTGGTGAAGGACGCCAGGATCTGTGGAGAGGTCAAAGGTGAAAGGTTAAACATAGGCTCGTGGGTCGTTGGTGAAGGACGCCAGGATCTGTGGAAGAGGGGGGGTGCATGTGGAAAGGTCAAAGTTGAAAGGTTAAACATAGGATTGTGGGTCATTGGTGAATGTCAAGGATCTGAGGAGGAGAGGGTGAACATGTGGAAAGGTCAAAGGTGAAAGGTTAAACATAGGATCGTGGATCGTTGACGAAGTATGACAGGATCTGAGGGGGGGGCACATGTGTAAAGGTCAGAGGTGAAAGGTTAAATATAGGATCATGGGTCATTGTGGTGAATGTTAGCAGACACAGAAGTGAGAAGGTTGCTTAACTTCAAAGAGATAAACTTACGGCATTCACATAGATAACTTACAAAGGTCACATAGATAACTTACAAAGGTCACATAGATAACTTACAAAGGTCACATCGCTAACCTTACTACATCGCTAACCTTACGCAGTTCACGTTACTAAACTTACGCTGTTACCATCATTAACCTTGCGGCGTTACCACTGATAAACTTACTCACAGTCAAACTTTTATTATCGTGCTATAGTTGTTGTTGTGTATACAGTTATACTCATTTTTGTCACAGTTGAATGAATCCTCATAGACATAATTATATTTTAAAGTCACATTTTTGATAGCCTTGCCCGTTACCGTTGCTAAACGTACACCGTTACCATCGATACACGTAAGCTGTTACCATTGATACACGTACGCTGTGAACATCAATACACGTAAGCTGTTACCATCAATACACGTACACTGTTACCATCGATAAACTTACGCTGTTGACGTCGATGACGTTCCCGAACGGAACCTCGGTGCCCCACTCTCGTGAGCCGCTGCGTCCCTTGTGGGGGGGGTCGTGTGGGGGGGGGTCGCAGATGAGGAACGTGTCGATCTGGTGCTTCTTCAGAAACTCGTTACGCTCGTAGCCACGCCCCTCTTCCGTCGCATAGCAACCCTCCAGACAGTCCAGCGTCGCCCGGGAGATATGGATACGCCTACACACACACACACACACACACACGTTAAACACACACAGGTAGCAACCATCCAGACAGTCCAGCGTCGCCCGGGAGATGTGGATACGCCTACACACACACACACACACACACACACACACACATACACACACACACACAAAAACAGCAGACCACACAAACAACAGACCACCACACACAAACCCAAAGCAGTCAAAGCTCACCCAAAGCCTCAGCACGAGCTCGATCAGTCTATAGGCCAACCACACACACACACACACACGAGCTCGATCAGTCTATAGGCCAACCACACACACACACACACACACAAGCTCGATCAGTCTATAGGCCAACCACACACACACACACACAAGCTCGATCAGTCTATAGGCCAACCAAGACGCTGACATTAATTATTGTTAATCATTGTGTCTTTATTCCTCCTGTTTTGGAGTGGCTGGATTGTCCTTCTTACTTTGTGGTGTGTGTGTGAGTGTGTGTGTGTTGTTAATAACCAAATATCCTGTAGTTTCCATGTCTTACTGTACCGTGTTGTGCAGCAAACAGAAGTGCTATGAGCACAAAATAACTGAACCACCCCCCAATAGCAAGGACAGAGTACACATTATTTGTTAAATATTATATTATTTATTTATATACATTATTTATTATATATTATATTATTTATTTATATACATTTACTCCAAAGACAACTGAAACTAAACGGGTTATATACATTATACATTAGCACTACCAAGCAGGCAAAGCTCCAATTTCAATGTTATTCTATGTTAGCTAAACTGTGCTAAGCTAGTTCTCTGTGCTAAGCTACAGCTAAGCTAGCTGTGTTAGCTGAACTAAATATTTAATTATATTTAAATATACTAAATATATAATTATTTATTACATATTATATTATTTAGTATATTATATTATTTATTATATATTATATTATTAATATATTATATTATTTATTTATATACATTTATTTCAGAGACGACTGAAACTAAAGGGTTATATACATTATACATTAGTATATATAGTATATAAAGTTCTCTGTGCTAAGCTACAGCTAAGCTAGCTGTGTTAGCTGAACTAAATAGCGTATGCACCAGTCGTATTAGATAAAATGCACTGGACACTTTAAATTGGACAAATGCTTCTGCAAATGCGTCTGCACCATTCCTATACAGGACACTATACAGCTTCACTAGAACCCTTCTGCATAATGTGTGCACCAATCAGATTCAATAAAGCGCTTCTGCACCATTCATCAGTGTACAGCTTCACTAGAACCCTTCTAGAACAGCTTCACTAGAACCCTTCCAGTTCTGATGGGTGCAGCACTGAGGGTCATCTTCCACACACACACACACACACACACACACACACACACGCCTGCAGGGCCAGCACTGAGGCTCATGTCCCAGCTGCATTAGAGGACACACACACACACACACACACACACACACACTCACACACACACACACACGCCTGAGGCTCATGTCCCAGCTGCATTAGAGGGGATTGGGCCCATTAACCTCTCAACACCAGCAACACAAATCTCACACACAGGCATTAGGAGCTTTGGCCCAGCACACACACACACACACACACACACACACACATACACACAGGGCATTAGCATCCTGGGAAGACTGACCAGATGAAGACGAGATGACCTGATGAAGACTGAGGAGATGAAGACTGAGGAGTTTTCCTGGAACTAACACCCCGAGTGGAGATACGTGACTCAATCTCTCCTGATCCCCCACCCCGCATTAGACACACACACACACACACACACACACACCGCAAGCTGTACAAGTAACCAGGAGACCAGGTGCGCTTGTTCAGGGAGACACAAGAGGCTCCTCCGATTGCTACAACACCTCCAGGAAAACTTATTGTCCTTCCTGGGTCAAAGGTCATTTTAACTGATTTAACTAGGTGCAGGTTATGAAGGTCCCCACAGCAGCTGGCAGCAACACCTATGCTATAGCTCAGAGCTTAATACCGTATTTATTCTAAAAGCTTAAACACCTATACTGTAGCTCAGAGCTTAATACCGTATTTATTCTAAAAGCTTACGCTGCTGAAACCCTAGTGTTGTTTCTGGCATCAAGAGTGATACTGTACGCCACAGATTGTAAAAGCCACCGCGTTTATTATTTATTTAGATATGCTTTAATGAGGACCATAATCATTCAGTCATGCTGGCTTGTCTGCTCCATGACTTCCTCTCTTCCTGCGACTGCAAGTTATCCTTCAGGGGAGAGAAAGAAGCTTCAGTTAATACCTGTCTAATAGTGTTGCTAACAAAACAAAAGCTAAGCATGTTGCATTTATTCACAAAAAGCACACACCGCACAACCTGTATGGATGCAAGAGCGTATGCATGTGTAAATATGCATAAATGTCTTGACAATATAAATCATATTATACATATTATACAAGGAGAGGTCATCGCTGAAGTCTATGCATCATTTATGCAGATGCCAGCGTCAGTAAAATACTCACGTGGTCCCATCTCCAGCGGGATGTCACAGGTGGGAGGCTGGGGGAGGGGGGGTGGATGGGTCACTGAGCTAGTGGGGGTGCCTTAGGCTAGTGTGCTACTCCGGGGGGGGGGGGGGTGGGGGGGGGGGGGGGTACTGGGGGTGCCTTAGGCTAGTGTGCTGGTCCAAGGGGATGTCACATGCTTCATGTGGGAGCCTGGGGGGGTTGGGGAGGGGGGGGGGGCACTGGGCTAATGAGGGTGCCTTGCGTTAGCGTGCTAGTGTGGGTGTAGTGCAGCTAGTTTGCTGCTCCAGGGGATGTCACATGTGCTTCTGAGGGGGTGGGGTTGGTAGGGGGGTGGGCACTGGGCTAGTGAGGGTGCATTAGTGTGCTAGTGTGGGCGTTGTGCTGCTAGCATGCTAGTGTGGGTGTTGTGCAGCTAGCCCTCAGCTAGCCAGCGTGGCCTGGCTGGGCTTCATGGTTAGCGAGATAATCGCTCAGCCACACGTGCACCACTGACGCAGGAGCGGGAGTAGTAGTAGTAGTAGTAGTAGGTGCTGATGGCCAGGGACCGTCCAGGCTGGTAGCAGGTGTAGAAACTGGCGCCTCGTGGGGTGCAGACTCAGGTGTGTGAAAAGGGGGGGTAGCTGGGGGGGCAGGTGCAGCAGGGGGTGAATGAGGGGTAGGAGGGGCAGGTTCTCCAAAGGGGTTCCAGTGTGGAATGTGTAAAAGATCTGGATTGTCATAAGAGGGGTCATAGGTCGCTGGTCCAGCCATCCCCACATCACGGTCTAGTGGTTTAGGGGTCAGTGCAGGTGGGTGGGCAGTAGGTCCTGTATAATAATGAAGGTTGTTGTTGGTGAGCAAGGGATTGTTGTTGGGTAGCGGGGGATTGTTGTTGGGTAGAGGGGGATTGTTGTTGGAGTATGAGGGTACAGAGGTCGCTGGTCTGTCTGCTGGTTCAGGGGTCGGTGCAGGTGGCCGGAGGTGGATGTTGGACAGGTAATCGCTTAGCCAAACGTGTGCCACAGACACAGCAGCAGGGCGGGTAGGTGCTGGCTGTGGCAGGGGCTCCACAGAGGGGGGAGGACCAACAACTGGTGGTTTCAGAGTGGCAGACTCAGGGACATCCGGGTGGGTGGGTACAAGTGGTGGAGGGTTATGGGTAGGAACAGGAGCAGGGTTCCAGTTTGGAAAGTGAATAAGATCTGGGTTGGAGGATGAGGGGTCGGCGTTCTCTGGTCTAATCATCTCCACATCCCTCTCTGGTGGTCTAGGTGGTCTTGGTTGGAGTTGATGGTTATTGAGGTAATCACTCAGCCAAACATGTACAGCAGTTTTAGGAGTGGGGGTAGTCGTCACTGCCACATAGGGGGGAGGTCCAACACCTGGTGGCTTCAGAGTGGCAGACTCGGGGACATTTTGGCCAGTGACAGCCGGGTGGCTGGGTACCAGTGGTGGAGGGTTATGGGTAGGAACAGGAGCAGGATCAGGAAACGGGTTCCTACTTGGAAAGTGTGAACTGTCTGGGTTGTAGGATGAGGGGTTGGAGGATGAGGGGTCAGCATTCTCTGGACTGAACATCCCCTCATGACTGGCCGGTGGTCTAGGTGGTCTTGGCTGGAGTTGATGGTTATTGAGGTAATCACTCAGCCAAACATGTACAGCCGTCTTAGGAGTAGGGGTAGTCGTCACTGCCTGTTGGGGATTCTCCATGTTGGGAACTGGGGTAACAAAAGGGGGCTCCTGGGGTGAAGACTCTGGGGTGTGTTGAATAGGGGCATCTGGGTGGGCGGGTACAGGTACAATGGAGGGGGGCTGATGGGTGGGGAGGGGCTGTTGGTTGTCAGGCTGAGGGGGGGCAGTGTCTCCAGAAGGGAACACGTTTGGCTGGAGCAACACCTCTGGGTTAGGAGAACTGGTTGTGGTCTGTAGGTTCAGCATCTCTACACTATTTTCAACAGGATTAGGTTCTGATCCAGTGGGCTCCCCAACAGGTCTCAGGTCATGATGTAGGGTACCGCTCGATAAAGAGGGGTCATTGAGACCCCCGTTGGGCACTTCTGGTTTAGGGGTGGGGGTGGGGGTCAGTGGGTGTGGCTGAATCTCTGGAAACGGGGTCATTACTGGCGGTTTAGCGGTTTCAGCCATGTGTGGGTATGTGGGTACATGTAGTGATGGCGCGGTGGTGGGAAAAGGCTCTGAAAGTTCAGGCTTCACGTACGGCGTTTCTCCGAAAGGGTTCCAGTTCGGAACGTGAATAAGATCTGGGTTGGAGGATGAGGGGTCGGCGTTCTCTGGTCTAATCATCACCACATCCCTGTCTGGTGGTCTAGGTGGTCTTGGCTGGAGTTGATGGTTATTGAGGTAATCGCTCAGCCAAACATGTACAGCCGTCTTAGGGGTGGGAGTAGTCGTCACTGCCTGTTGGGGACTCTCCATGTTGGGAACTGGGGTAACAAGTGGGGGCTCCTGGGGTGAAGACTCTGCTGTGTGTTGAATAGGGACATCTGGGTGGGCGGGTACAACTGTTGGTTGGTTTGTAGGATTCATTGGACCAACCGGTGGCACCTCAGGATTTAGATATGAGGTTTCTCCAGTAGGGGGCGTATCTGGAGAGGACAGAATGGCTGTTTCTCCAATAGGGTCCCTATCTGGAGAGGACAGAATGGCTACGTTAGAGAAGGAGGGGTTTGAACTCTCTGGTCTTAACATCTCCACGTCACTGTCTGGTGGTGTAGGACTTAGCTGGTGGGTGGGAACAGGCTGGGAAGGCTCAGGCTCTAGAGGTGGAGCTTCTCCAAAGGGGTTCCAGTGTGGAATGTGTAAAAGATCTGGATTGTCATAAGAGGGGTCAGAGGTTGCTGGTCCAGCCATCCCCACATCACGGTCTGGTGGTTTAGGGGTCAGTGCAGGTGGGTGGGCTGTAGGTCCTGTATAAGAATAAAGGTTGTTGTTGGGTAGAGGGGGATTGTTGTTGGGTAGAGGGGGATTGTTGTTGAGTAGAGGGGGATTGTTGTTGGAGTATGAGAGCTCAGAGGTCACTGGTCCAGCCATCCACACATCACTGTCTGCTGGTTTCAGAGTGGCAGACTCAGGGACATTTTCCACAGTGGCACCTGGGTGGATGGGTACAAGTGGTGGAGGGTTACTGGTAGGAACAAGTTGTGGAGTCTCGGGGTTGTGTTGAGAAATTTCTCCAAAATGGTTCCAGTTTGGAAAGTGAATAAGATCTGGGTTGGATGATGAGGGGTTGGAGTTCTCTGGACTAAGTATCCCCACATCCCCATCTACAGGTTTAGGTGGTCTTGGTTGAATTTGATGGTTAGTGAGGTAATCATTCAGCCAAACATGTACAGCAGTCTTAGGGATGGGGGTAGTCGTCACTGCCTGCTGTGGACTGACCAGGCTGGGAACAGGAATAACATCTGGGGGCCGCTGGGCTGCAGGCTCTGGTGTATTGTGGAAAGAGGTATCTGGGTGGGGTGGTGCAATAGGGAGTGCATGATGATTTGCGGGATCAGGTTGTGGAACCTCGGGCTGAAAATATGGGGCTTCTCCAAAAGTGTTTCCACTGGGCAGGTGTGAAAGGGTTGGAGGGTCTGGGCTGGAGACCGAGGGGCTTAAGTTCTCCGGTTCTGCCACCACCACACTGCGGTCTGGTGGTGTAGCGGTGAGGTTATGTGGAGGAGGCTGCAGCTCAACAGGTCTGGGCCGGGCAGGTAAGGGGCGGGCAGGTAAGGGGTGCAGGAAGGCTGGGGCTGTTAGACCGGTCACAGGAGGCGCCGACTGCACAGGTACATCCTGCCAGGTGTGAGAATCCGGTGGAGAGCTGGGATAGAGTGGGGCGCTGGGATCCGGTGGTCCTGTGGGCTGAGGCGGTGGCCTGGCCTGTTCAGAATTGAGCTGGTGAAGTTGTGAAGATGGGAGATCTATATGCTGATGACCAGAACCAACAGACCCATGACCCGGTGGGTGTGGGTGGAGGGTGTGGGGGGGCTGATGACCCGGTGGGTGGTGGCTGTAGGGGGGCTGATGACCCGGTGGGTGGGGGGTGGGGGGGAGTTCATGACCTGGTGGGTGGGGGCTGTGGGGGGTGTGGGGGATGTCAGGAGACCCATGACCCGGTGGGTGTGGGTGGAGGGTGTGGGGGGGGTCATGACCCGATGGGTGGGGGCTGTGGGGGAGGTCATGACCCGGTGGGTGTTGGTGGGGGAGGTCATGACCCGGTGGGTGGTGGCTGTAGGGGGGCTCAGGAGACCACTGACCAGGTGGATGTGGGTGGGGGCTGTGGGGGAGGTCAGGCATGCGTTGCTGAGTTTGGCCCCGTGTGACGGGCAGGGATGGGGGCACAGGGGTCGGTGCTCCTGTAACCATGGCTGCAGCGGGCATCAAGGGAGCCAATAGGCTGGTGGGCGGGGCTTGAGGTGCAGGGAGGAGGGGCTTACTGGGGAAGTGTGTAGGAAGGGGGTGGGCGGAGTAAGGAAGGGAAGCTGGACAGGACACAGACACATGCTTCCCCTTAAACTGGACACTCAGCAGGTACAGCCCATTCTGCAGAAAAATGGGGGGAAAAAATATATCATGTCATATGTACATAACTATATATACACATACCTATATATACACATATACTGTATATACATACCTATATATACACACACATATACATACCTATATATACACACACACATACGTATGTGCAGTGGATGGTGAATGCAGTAGATGGTGAATGCAGTAGATGGTGAGTGCAGTGGACGGTGAGTGCAGTGGACGGTGAGTGCAGTGGGTGGTTAATGCAGTTGGATGCTGAGTGCAGTGGACAGTGAGTGCAGTAGGATACTGAGTGCAGTAGGATGCTGAATGCAGTGGACAGTGAGTGCAATGGGTGCTGAGTGCAGTGGGTGGTTAATGCAGTGGGTACTGTACCTCTGGAGTGACGGCACAGCTTGTGTAGGCAGCGGTGACAGAGAGGGCCCTTGGGGTGACGTCCACCTCTAGCCTACACTGGGCAACAGCATCCAGCAGCGGAGCCCACCTGCCCCTCACTGACACCACAGGGGGGGGGGGGGGGGGGGGGGGCACAGCGTTAGAGAACAATCACTAGAGCCCACCTACCCCTGACTGACAGCATGGGGGGGGGACAGCGTTAGAACACAATCACTAGAGCTCACCCATCTCACTACAGCTACTCTGTCTGAATACAGCCAACCCGTCTCACTAAACTAACCTGTCTCACTAAACCCAACCGGTCTCATTAAGCTATCCCGCCTCGTTGAGCCAACCTGCCTGACAGCACAGGGGGGGATACACAGCGTTAGGACACAATCACTACAGCTTACCTGTCTCACTACAGCTCACCTGTCTAATTAAAGTCAACCCGTCTCACTGAAGCTCACTTGTCTCACTACAGCTCACCCGTCTCACTAAACTAACCCGCCTCATGAAATGTGAGCTTTTTATTGTTAGTCCAGGCCTGACTTACACACAGACAGACACACGCAGACACACAATGACTGACTCACCCCTAACAGAGAGGGCCTGCCAGTCACAGTCACACACACACACAGACAGACAGACACACACACACTTACCCCTAACAGAGAGGGCGTTCTCCAGGGCGTGGCCGGGGAAGGTGGCCTTCATGCTGTGCTGCAGACAGGTGACTGCTGGGGGGGCCTCAGTGGTGGGGCAGGCCAGCCTCACGACCCCCCCGACCCCCCCCAGCCTCACGACCCCCCCCGACCCCCCCCCAGCCTCCCGACCCCCCCGACCCCCCCCAGCCTCCCGACCCCCCCCGACCCCCCCCCAGCCTCACCACCCCCCCGACCCCCCCCAGCCTCACGACCCCCCCGACCCCCCCGTACCAGCCCAGCAGCAGCACAGACTCAGAGCCCTGCGGACAACACAAAGCAGAGTCACAGTCAGAGTGAGTGTGAGTGTGTGTGTGTGTGTGTGTGTGTGCGTGTGAGTGTGAGTGTGAGTGTGAGTGTGAGTGTGTGTGATGGAGTCACCGTCACTAGGGTTGTGTGTGTGTGTGTGTGTGTGTGTGCAGTACCTGCTGCTGCACGAAGCATCCATGGTATCGTGCGATGAGTACGGCGGTGGTGCTGGTGGTGCGGAGCTGGACGCCACAGTGGGCAGGCAGAGCGGAGAGCGGCACGGGGACGCCGTTTACTGGACACACACACACACACACACACACACACACACACACATATTAATGCCGTTCACTGGACACACATACACACACACACACACACACGCCCATTAACACTGTTCACTGGACACACACACACACCCATTAACGCCGTTCACTGGGGACACACAACACACACACATCCATCAGCCCTCAGCCTATTTACTACAATATACAAACACCTTCCAACACCTTCCACCCCCCTCCCCCACCACCAATCATGTATTTCATCACTACACATACAGCAAGCGGTCATTTAAACTATGTTAAATCAACATTATATTGGCAACATTAACTCATTGAACAAATGTCTGGTTTGCACCAAAATAAAAAATAAAACATATAATATAAAACATGAAACACATCAGGTTCCATTGACTTGCTAACTGAAGTGATACATCTTCTTTTCACTGAAACATGAAGATCAACCACTTTGATGGTTCAGATCATAAATCACTATCTATCTATTCAATGCCGGCTTGCTATGTGGGTAACTATGACGCAGCCATGCAAGCACTCTCATCTCATCCAGCTTATAACGCCACTACAGACAGCAAGCGCTCACTGAAACTATGAATGAAACTATCTTAAATTAACACCCTATTGGCACAGTTAAATCATTAAACAAATGCTTGGTTTGCACCAAAATAAAAAATAAAAAACATCAACATAAAACACACCAGGTTGCATTGATTTGCTATTTGAAGTAATGCAACATCTGTTTTTATTGAAACTTTAATATTAACCGTTTTGATGATTGAGATCATATATCACTATCTACTCAATGCCGGCTTGCTATCTGGGTAACTATGATGCAGTAATGTAAACACTCTATCTGTGTGCAGCAGTGTCAGTAATATAAGTACTCTCATCTAGCTTACCTCCCAACACCTGCAGATCATAAATCTATTCATATTTCTATTTACTGCTGGTTTGCTATCTGGGTAACTATGATGCAGCAATGTAGATACTCTATCTGAATAACTATGATGCAGTAATATAGGTCTATCTGTGTGCAGTAATCTAGGTACTCCATCTGTGTGCAGCAGCGTCAGTAATGTAGGTGACGTCATCCAGCTTACCTGCCAACACCTGCAGACGCGCCGCGTCCTTGAGCCGGACAGTGACCCTCATGATCGCCTCTCCGCACTGTAGTGTGGGGGCAGCGGGGGCCGCTCTGCGTTTGCCCAGCGGGGGAGGCGGCAGATAGGCGCCCTTTGACCCGGAGAGGTCAGCGCTGCCGCGGAGGACACGACTGTGTTTTGGTGTGCTGAAATGGCGGCCCTCCGGAGCTGAGCCGTGGCCATGTCCGTGTCCATGTCCGTCATGGCCGGCGAGCTCTGGGGGCGTAGCGGTGCTAAGCAACGGCCATGCGGCGGCCATCTTCCCATCCCCGAACCGCAGACACGACAACACCACGAGCATAGAGACTAGCAGAGAGACAGCGCGGACGCCCACGACTTCAGCGAGACAAAACATTGTTGGGCTTTTCTTTTTAACGTTCTCATCCGGCTTAGGCGCTCTCCTCCCTCCTCTACACCATTCATGGGGAACTAGCGGATGCGGGAGCAATTCCCCTGGAGTGTTTGCGGTGTGGGTTAGAGGACTTTAGGAGGCTAATTATTGGCAGGTGCGGACTAAACTAATTGCACCGAGATGACGTGACGTAGTCCACCTGGACTTCAGACGTGTGTGCTCATAAGTTTACATGACAGAATTGATGATTTCTTAAGCATTTTTCAGAGAATATGAATGATAACACAAAAACGTTGTGGTTAGTGTTGGCTGAAGCCATTTATTGTCAAACACCTGTGTTTACTTTATTTAAATCACAATGACAACAGAAACTACCCAAATGACCCTCTGAAAAATGGTTAAGAAATCATCAGTTCTGCCAGGGTATGTGGACTTATGAGCACAACTGTACCTCCTGCTGCTGTTAAAATAATTAATGTTGCCGGAGCATAAGCGTTTCCTACACATGAAATACTAATAATATAATAATAATTAAAAAAGAAGAGAAAGGTGGGACTATTGCTTACATTTTATAATGTTCCTGAAGCAGTTGGTTTTTATAATGTATGGAGTTATGATGTAGAGGCCTACTGATGAAGCACATACACACACACACACACACACACACACTGGTTTTTATAATGTATGATGTAGAGGCCTACTGATGAAGCACATAGACACACACACACATGCCCTGGTATGCCTCCGGCCTCCAGCATGTTTGCGATGCCCACGTCATGTGACCAGACACACATACACACACACACACACACACACACACACACACACACACACACACACACACACACACACACATACCCTGGGATGCCTCCGGCCTGTAGCATGTTAGCGATGCCCACGTCCTGAGACCAGACACACACACACACACACACACACACACACACACATACCCTGGGATGCCTCCGGCCTCCAGCATGTTTGCGATGCCCACGTCCTGAGACCACACACACATATACACACACACACACACACTCACACACACACACACACACACACACACACACACACACACGTACCCTGGTATGCCTCCGGCCTCCAGCATGTTGGCGATGCCCACATCATGTGACCACACACACACACACACCCACACACACACACACACACACACGTACCCTGGGATGCCTCCTGCCTCCAGCATGTTGGCGATGCCCACGTCATGTGACCAGACGTCGAACTGCCACTTCTGCAGGCCCAGTACGCCACACAGCACTGACCCCGAGTGGACGCCGATACGCATGTCCATCTCCTGCTGCAGCTGCTGCTTCACACACCTGCGGACCACAGGGAGAGATCAACAACATGCGGATGGGCTTATCTGTGTGTCATGTGGATGGGCTGATCTGTATGTCATGCGGATGGGCTGGGCTATAGCTGATATGATGGGCTGGGATATAGCTGATGGGGATAGGCTGATCTATAGCTGTGGCCTAGTGGTTAGGGAGTTGGTCTTTGGATTGGAGGGTTGCAGGTTCAAATCCCACCCTACCCATGGTTGAAATGCCCTTGAGCAAGGCATCTAACCCCACACTGCTCCAGGGACTGTAACTGAAACCCTGTAAATACCTGTAAGTCGCTCTGGATAAGAGCGTCAGCTAAGTGTAATGTAATGTAATATAGCTGACCTGTATGGTGCTGATCTGTATGTCATGTGGATGGGCTGATATAATCTAAGCATGATGTGGATGGGCTGATCTATAGCTGATATGAATGGGCCGATGTATGTATGGGCTGTATGCCATGTGGATGGGCTGGGCTATAGCTGAGGTGGATGGGCTGATGTATGTGGACGGGCTTATATAATCTATAGCTGATGTGGATGTGCTGATCTATAGCTGACATGGATAGGCTGATCAGATCTATGAGTGATGTGGATGGGCTGATGTGTATGTGATGTGGATCTGAAGTAAGTGTGATGTGGATGTGCTGATCAGATCTGTATATCATGTGGATGTGCTGGTCTGTATGGTGCTGATCTGTACGTCATGTGGACAGGCTGACCGTATGGTGCTGATGTGATGTGTATGTGAACTGTAAGGTGCTGATGTGTATGTCATGTGTAAGGTGCTGATGTGTATATCATGTGGACAGGCTGACCGTATGGTGCTGATGTGTATACCATGTGGATGTGCTGACCGTATGGTGCTGATGTGTACGTCATGTGTATGTCATGTGTAAGGTGCTGATCTGTACATCATGTAGATCTGTAAGTGATGTGTAAGGTGCTGATGTGTATATCATGTGTAAAGTGCTGATGTGTATATCATGTGGACAGGCTGACCGTATGGTGCTGATGTGTACGTCATGTGTACGTCATGTGTATGGTGCTGATGTGTATATCATGTGGATGTGCTGATATGTATGTCATGTGGATGTGCTGACCGTATGGTGCTGATGTGTATATCATGTGGATGTGCTGACCGTATGGTGCTGATCTGTATATCATGTGTACGTGATGTGGACAGGCTGATGTGTATATCATGCGGATGTGCTGACCGTATGGTGCTGATCATGGCCAGGCCCATCTCCACGCAGTGGCGAGCGTGTGCACGCTGGGGCTCCGGAACCCCCGACACACAGTAGTAGCAGTCACCCAGGATCTTAATACGCATGCAGTGGTGCTCCTACACACACACACACACACACACACACACACACACACACACACACACACACACACACACACACACACACACACACACACACATGAATACAGTAGTAGCAGTCGCCCAGGATCTTAATACGCATGCAGTGGTGCTCCTACACACACACACACACACACACACACACACACACACATGAATACAGTAGTAGCAATCACCCAAGATCTTAATACGCATACAGTGGTGCTCCTACACACACACACACACACGCACACACACACACACACACACACATGAATACAGTAGTAGCAATCACCCAGGATCTTAATACGCATACAGTGATGCTCCTACACACACACACACACACACACACACACACACACATACACACACACACACACACACACACACACACATGAATACAGTAGTAGCAGTCAGCCAAATGGAGGGAGGAGAGGACGGGAGAGGGGAGAAAAGGAGAGGAGAGGAGAGGAGAGGAGAGAGGGAAGATGGAGATGAGAGGAGCAGAGGATAAGAGGAGAGGAGAGGAGAGATGGAGGGATGAGAGGAGGGAGAAAGGGGAGGAAGGAGAGGAGTGGAGGTGTGAGGGGATGGTAGGAGGAATGAAATGGAGGGAGGAGAGGAGAGATGGAGGGATGAGAGGAGGAGGAGAGGAGAGGGATGAAACAGAGGGAGGAGAGGAGGAGGAGAGGAGAGATGGAGGGATGAGAGGAGGAGAAGAGAGATGAGGGGATGAGACGAGGGATGAAATGGAGGTTGGAGAGGAGGGATGAGAGGAGATGAAAGGAGAGATGGAGGGATGACAGGAGGAGAGAGATGGAGGGATGAGAGGAGAGGAGAGGAGAGGAGAGATGGAGGGAGGAGAGGAGGCGTGTGGTGACGTGTCTGATCTCTGCAAGGCAGCCAAACAGGAGGAGAGGAGAGGAGAGGAGAAATGGAGGGAGGAGAGGAGAGGAGGTGTGTGTGTGTGCGTGTGTGTATATGTGTGTGTGTGTGTGTGTGACCTCTGACCTCTGCGAGGCGGTCGAAGCGTCCGAAGAGCTCGTTGAGAGTCCGCACCAGCTCCTGAGCCGACATGTTCATGGACAGCTGAGTAAAGCCCTTAATGTCTGCAAACAAGATACTACACACACACACACACACACACACACACACACACACACACACACACACACACATGTTCATGGACAGCTGAGTAAAGCCCTTAATGTCTGCAAACAAGATACTACACACACACACACACACACACACACACACATGTTCATGGACAGCTGAGTAAAGCCCTTAATGTCTGCAAACAAGATACTACACACACACACACACACACACACACACACACATGTTCATGGACAGCTGAGTAAAGCCCTTAATGTCTGCAAACAAGATACTACACACACACACACACACACACACACACACACATGTTCATGGACAGCTGAGTAAAGCCCTTAATGTCTGCAAACAAGATACTACACACACACACACACACACACACACACACACACACATGTTCATGGACAGCTGAGTAAAGCCCTTAATGTCTGCAAACAAGATACTACACACACACACACACACACACACACACACACACACACACACACACACACACACACATGTTCATGGACAGCTGAGTAAAGCCCTTAATGTCTGCAAACAAGATACTACACACACACACACACACACACACACACACACACACACGCACACACACACACAGACACACACACGCACACACACAGACAGCCTGACATTAATGTACTTGTGGATGTTATTGTAAGTGTGTCTGTGTGAGGCTCACCTGAAGTTGGTGTATTTGTGGATGTTAGTGTGTGTGAGTGTGTGTGAGTGTGTGTGTGTGTGTGTGTGTGTGTGTGTGTGTCTCACCTGACGTTGATGTATTTGTGGATGTTATTGTGTGTGTGTGTGTGTGTGTGTGTGTGTGTGTGTGTGTGTGTACCTGACGTTGGTGTATTTGTGGATGTTATTGTGTGTGTGTGTGTGTGTGTGTGTGTGTGTGTGTGTACCTGACGTTGGTGTATTTGTGGATGTATATCTTGTGGAACTCCTGTGGCATGAGCTCGTCGTCCATAGCGGTCATGTCGGCCATCATCTCCAGGGCAACAAAGCGCGGCAGGATGGACAACACCAGACGTTCCTGTCACACACACCCCCCAACACACACATATGTTATAAACATGTAATAACAACACCAGACGCTCCTGTCACACACACGCCTGCTCTTATACACATGTAATAACAACCCCTACAGGCTCCACCTGACCTGTTTATATTTATGTCATAACAACCCTTACAGACTCTGCCTCACCTGCTTATACACATGTAATAATCATCCCTACACTTACTGGACATGTAATAACGGCAGTAGAAACACATGGCTGCTCTTATTAACATGTAATAACTCTCTGGTTCTCGAGCATACTTGCTGGCCTCTGAATCTCCACCTTCATACGATTATAAACAATATATGAATTATTCTTGCCAGTCTGTGGTTCTCAAGCTTCATGTGGTTATAAACATGTTACAGGTCTTAGTCTTCCAAGTCTTGGTGTGTAAACATGTTCTAAGTGTTCCTGCCTGTCTCTGGTTCTCCCGTTCCACCTTTATACTGTTATAAACATGTTATAGGTATTGTAGTGGTTCTAAGTATGTTCTAAGTGTTGCTGTGGTTATAAAGATGTTCTAAGTGCCCCTGCCTGTCTCTGGCTCTCCTGCTCCAGCTTCATGCTGTTATAAACATTCTGTAAGTGTTGCTGTGGTGATAAACATTCTATAACTGCTGTTGTGGTTATAAACATTCTATAAGTGTTGTTGTGGTTGTAGACATTCTATAACTGCTGTTGTGGTTGTAGACATTCTATAAGTGTTGCTGTGGTGATAAACATTTTATAAGTGTTGTTGTGGTTTTAGACATTCTATAAGTGTTGCTGTGGTTATAAACATTCTATAAGTGTTGCTGTGGTTGTAGACGTGTTCCTGCCTGTCTCTGGTTCATTCTATAAGTGTTGCTGTGGTTATAGACATGTCATAAGTGTTGCTGTGGTGTAATAAACATGTTCTAAATGCCCCTGCCTCTCTGGTTCTCCTGCTCCAGCTTCATGCTGTTATAAACATGCTATAAGCGTTGCTGTGGTTATAAAGTTGTTCTAAGGTTCTCCTGCTCCAGCTTCATGCTGTTATAAACATGTAATAAGTGTTGCTGTGGTTATAAACATGTAATAAGTGTTGTTGTGGTTATAAACATGCTATAAATGTTCCTGCCTGTCTCTGGTTCTCCTGCTCCAGCTTCATGCGCCCCTCTATGCAGCGGCGTGTCTCCAGGAAGGCCTGTCTCTGGGCGCGGTCAGTCAGGTAGTGGATGAACAGACCCGCCGTGTTCATGCTCACATACAGCAGGGCCTTCGCCAGCAGCTGCATGCACACACACACACATCATACACACACACACACACACACACACACACACATACTCTTATACACGTACACAGGCACACAAACACACAAAACACTCAAACAACACACACTCTTATACACATACTCAAGCATAGAAATGCACACACACACATGTTCAAATGACACACATATACTCTTATACACATATTCAAGCAAACAAACACACACACACATACATACTCAAACAACATACACACATGCACAAGCACACAAACACACAAATTCACACACATGCATACTGAAACAACACACATACTCAAGCACACACACACACACACACACACACACAGACACACACACACACAGACCTTGGTGAAGAGGTGGTTGTCGCTCAGGTGTGTGGTGGCCATCATGGCCAGGTGTAGTGTGGAGGTGAGGCAGCCAGCACAGATGGCCCACACTCACACACACCACACACACACACACATACTCAAGCACACACACACACATACATACACACACACACACTCACACACACAGACACACATACTCAAGCACACACACACACACACACACACACACACTCACACACATACACACATACTCAAGCACACACACACACACACATACACACACACACACACAGACCTTGGTGAAGAGGTGGTTGTCGCTCAGGTGTGTGGCGGCCATCATGGCCAGGTGTAGTGTGGAGGTGAGGCAGCCAGCACAGATGGCCCACAGCAGAGGCAGCGGCAGCATCGTGTAGCAGGAGAACAACGTGAACATCACATACCAGGACGAGTCTCCCTCTAGACCATACGCCAACCCGCCTAGGACCTACACACACACACACACACACACACAGCGTGAACATCACATACCAGGAGGAGTCTCCCTCTAGACCGTAGGCTAAACTGCCCAGCACCTACACACACACACACACACACACACACACACACTCAGCATCGTGTAGCAGGAGAACAGCGTGAACATCACGTACCACGAGGAGTCTCCTCTAGACCACACACTAGACCACCCAGCACCTACACACACACACACACACACACACACACACACACTGTGCGGTCCAAAGGCACAGTTAGTAGATGAGCACACGTGATTGGTCCAAAGGCACAGTTAGTGTCTCTACAGAGCTGAGGACTGCTGTCATGCTCACACAGGACACGTAGCATACACCAGCTCATGTATGTTCTGTTAATGCTATGCCACGCTATGTCATGCTATGTCATGCTATGCTATGCTATGCTATGCTATGCTATGCCATGTCATGCTATGCTATGCTATGCTATGTTATGTTATGTTATGTTATGTTATGTTATGTTATGTTATGTTATGCTATGTCATGCTATGCTATGTTATGCTATGCTATCTCATGCTATGCTATGTTATGTTATGTTATGTTATGTTATGTTATGCTATGCTATGCTATGTGATGCTATGCTATGTTATGCTATGCTATGCTATGTTATGCTATGTTCTGTTGTGCTATGCTATGTTATGCTATGCTATGTTATGTTATCTTATGTTGTTATGCTATGCTATGTTATGTTATCTTATGTTGTGCTATGTTGTGATCTTATGTCATGCTATGTTATGCTATGTCATGCTATGCTATGCTATGTTATGTGTGTGGTGTGTGTATGTGATGTGTGTGTGTATGTGTGTTTGTGTGTGTGTGTGTTTGTGTGTGTGTGTGTTACCTGTACTGTCTGAGACACCCAGCTGACCAGTCCTGCGTAGCGTAGCCACCTGGGCGTGTCGGCCTGCTTGCTGACCAGCATGGTAGCCGCGAGGGCGGTCGCTAGGACCATGAGGACGCCGGTCATCCACCCGCGGAGGTCATGGTCATGCTGGTGGTCACGGTGCTGAGGGGGGGCTCCCTGTCCCTGTCCCTCGGTGGGGGGGGGGCCGTGTCCCTGGTCCTCGGGGGGGAGAAGGGCGCGGTACAGCAGCATCAGCTGCAGCTTGGCGGCGGCGTCCAACAGGGCGGCGACGAGGAGCGATGACCGGCGCTGGACGCTCGAGTGGCGCTGGTAGAGCGTCTCCAGGTCACGTGACCTGAAGGTGTGCAGCAGCGTGGGCAGGTACAGCCCGTGGTGGGCGTGGCCCCAGCGCACGAAGAAGTCAGCATCGCTGGCGTACTGGGCTCCGCCCCCCGTGGAGTACCGCCCCCCACCCCCGCCACCCCCCCACCCCCCCTCACAGGGCTGCACGCGTGCGGCGGAGGATGAGCGCCTCTTGCTGGCCCCGCGGGACGCCTTCGCCCGTATCTGCTGGTTGATCTCGTCAATGAAGTCGTCGGTGACGTACATGTGTCGTGCGGGCTCCACGCCCACCTGCTCACTCAGGTGCTGCTGTGTGATGATGTTCCGGACGGCACTCTGCCACAGCAGCTGCTTACGCCGCACGCCCGGCGACACGGGGGGGGGCAGCGTCGCCACGGTGCCCATCGGGGCCCCCGCCTCCTGGAACGTCACCATGGCGACAGACAGGAAGGGTGAGGTGGAGGGGGGAGGGGGAGGGGGAGAGGGGAGGGGCGGACGTTGCGTTGCGGTCTCGGAGGGAGGGGCGTGTTCGTCAGGACTGGGGGTCACGCGGGGTGATCAGTGGAAGAGCACACACGATTGGTCCATTCCTGTGGAGAGGAGGGCACAGTTAGTAGATGAGCACACGTGATTGGTCCAAAGGCACAGTTAGTGTCTCTACAGAGCTGAAGACTGCCCTCATGCTCACACAGGACACGTAGCATACACCAGCTCATGTATGTTCTGTTAATGCTATGCCACGGTATGTCATGCTATGTCATGCTATGTTATGCTATGCTATGCTATGCTATGCTATGTTATGCTATGCTATGATATGCTATGTTATGTTATGCTATGCTATGCTATGCTATGCTATTCCATGCAATGTTATGTTATGTTATGTTAAGCTATGTTATGCTATGCAATGTCATGCTATGTTATTTTATGCTATGCTATGTTATCTTATCTTAAGTTAGTTGTCCTATGTTGTTATTCTTTGCTATGCTATGTTGTTACTATGCTATGCTATGCTATCTTATGCTATGTTATGATCTTATGTTATGCTATGTAATGTTATGCTATGTTGTTATCTTATGCTATGCTATGTTATGCTATGTTATGTTATGCTATGTTGTTATCTTATGCTATGTTATGTTATGTTATGTTATGTTATGTTACGTTATGATATGTTAAGCTATATAATGTTATGTAATGTTCTGTACTGTTATGTTCTGTCCACTGCGGCTCTTCCTCGATCATGCTGACCACAGCACATTTACTACTCACGCTCCCTCAAGCATCTTCACCTGAGCGCACCACCTACTACAGCGTCCTCAAGCATGCTATCCTGAGCTAAGCAATGACCACGGCCGCTACACTGTAAAACCGGATTGTCAATACAACTCAAAACTTTTGATGTAACTGATTACGTCAATAGTTTTGAGTACATTAACTATATATTTTAATTAACGTTTAAGGTATAGTTAAAGTATAGTATATATAGTTAATGTACCTAAAACTATTGACGTAATCAGTTACATCAAAAGTTTTGAGTTGTATTGACAATCTGGTTTTACAGTGTAGGGGAGCCCATCCGGGGTCTTTCAGTAGAGCCGCTAAAGTTTAGAGTGATAACCTGTAGCTTCTAGGTTTCCCATTGGCTCCCAGATATTATTCAGACCATCGACAAGTCAGACAGGTCATTCAGACTAACACACAAACACAAGGACAGCTAGCAGTGCTGGGTCTCGCTCTCTGCCTCCTAAGAGCTGGGCTTGCACTGCTTTAAGCCAGCCTCTCAGCCAGCCAGACATTTCAAACCAGCCCAGTGCTCTTTGTCTCCTGAGAGATCCACAACTAATGAATGGGCTTGTTTAAAATGACTGGCTGGATTGTCAAAAAAATGATTTTTTTATTAGATAGATTGTCACTGTCTCAAGTTTTGCATGCACTGCTTTCAGCCAGCCACTCAGCCAGTCAGGCATTTCACACTAGCCCAAAGAGTGTGTTTAGGTGCAGTCATCTCTAGAACACAGCATAGTGTGTGTACAGGTGCAGTCATCTCTAGCACACAACATAGTGTGTGTACAGGTGCAGTCATCTCTAGAACACAACATACACTGTAAACCCGGATTGTCAATACAACTCAAAACTTTTGATGTAACTGATTACGTCAATAGTTTTGAGTACATTAACTATATATTTTAATTAAAGTTAATTTAAAAGTTTAAGTACAAAATTCATGTACTTAAACTTTTAAATTAATTAAATGAAAATATATAGTTAATGTACTCAAAACTATTGACGTAATCAGTTACATCAAAAGTTTTGAGTTGTATTGACAATCCGGGTTTACAGTGTAGTGTGTGTGTACAGGTGCAGTCATCTCTAGAACACAACATAGTGTGTGTGTATATAGCCAGTCATTTCACACCAGCCCATTTCTGTTTCTGGTTTGCCTCTTCGTTTGGAACTTGAATTTGGCTCTAAAGCAGGACGGTGGTCTAATGGCCCATACACACACACACACACACACACACACACACACATGCACACTCACACTCACACACACAGACACGCACACATAAACACAAACACACGCACATACACACACACACATACACACACACAAACACTCTAAAGCAGGTCGGTGGTCTTCTGTTGGTGTGCTTTTCCCACAATCCTCAGCGGTTCTGAGCCCCTGTGATGTCACGAGAGCTGTGTGTGTATGTGTGTGTGTGTGTGTGTGTGTATGTGTGTGTGTGTGTGTGTCTGAGAACAGTGAGGCCAGATTTAGAGCTGAGCTCATTGACACTGAGTCATTAACGGCTATGGATGACTGCTGTGTGTGTGTGTGTGTG
>CM059282.1:30523370-30528370 GCA_030347295.1 Setipinna tenuifilis | reverse complement strand
GTACCTGCATGGCTGTGTTAGCATGAGTGTGTGTGTGTGTGTGTGTGTGTGTGTGTGTGTGTGTGTGTGTGTGTACCTGCATGGCTGTGTTAGCATGAGAGTGTGCATGAGTGTGTGTGTGTGTGTGTGTGTGTGTGTGTGTGTGTGTGTGTGTGTACCTGCATGGCTGTGTTAGCATGAGAGTGTGCATGGGTGTGTGTGTGTGTGTGTGTGTGTGTGTGTGTGTGTACCTGCATGGCTGTGTTAGCATGAGCGGTGCTCCACATGTCGTCCGTCAGAGTTGCATGATGATGCCGTTAATCTGCTCTTCTCCACGGACACACACACACACACACACACACACACACACACACTCAGCTCTGTCCTCACACTCCTCACCTGCCACACACACACTTCAGGTAGCAAAACTGCACCCACACACACTTCAAAAAGCAACACAGCACACACACACACTTCAGAGAGCAAACACAGCCCTGACACACACACTTTGGCAAGATCACAGAATCACACACACACACACACTCTCCAACAGGAACACAGCCCTGACACACACACACTCTGACCAACACAGCCCACACACACACACTTTGGCAAGATCACAGGACCCACACACACTTCAGAAAGCAACACAGCCTTAACCCTAACCCTAACCCAGCCCTCACACACACACACTCCAACAGCAACACAGCCCTGACACACACTCCAACAGAAACACAGAACTCACACACACAGTTCAGAGAGGAACAGAGCACCTCACACACACACACCACACAATACCACCACACACACTTCCAAGAGGAGCACAGCAGTGTTCAAATATTCCACTTGAGAACGGCGCGGACACACACACCTAAACACACACACACACCTAAACAGACCGCTAACAGGCAAACACAAACACAGCCGAAGCAGGAGCCCTCACGCGTGTGTGTGCATGTGTGTATGTGTGTGTGTATATGTGTGTGTGTGTGTGTGTGTGTGTGTGTGTCGAGCAGCCCACCTGTGGTTGCCGTGGTGACCTGGAGGGACAGAAATAGCCGTGGGGATGAGGAGCTGGAAGCCACTTTGACACGCAGCCAAAGAGGATTAAACACACACACACTCCTCCTCATCCCCCTCTCATTCCTCTCCCCCTCTCTTTCTTTCTCTTCTTTCTCTTTCCCCCTCTCTTCTTCCTCATCCCTCTCCCCCTCTTTCTTCCTCATCCCCCTCTCTTCTTCCTCATCCCTCTCTCCCCCTCTTTTTCTCTCTCCTCCTCTCTCTTTCTCTCTCCTCCTCTCTTTTTCTCTCTCCCCCCTCTTTCTCAACCCCCCCCCCCATTAACCCCCCCGATAATGGGGCACACCTCATGGTAGCATGTTGACCATATCTGCTGCAGTATATATAACTATATTACTATTGTTGTTATTATGAAGTATATAATATATATAATATATAAAGTGTTTATTACATAGTTGTTGATACATTTGTTGATGTAAAATAAGTTCATATACATTTCCTTTGTGTTTTTACTCCTTTTTAAACATTATATATTATTTTTTTATTTTTTTTTACTATTTAGTTTTTCAACAAACTAATTTTGCATCTGTGTGCATTGTAACATGGCTGAGTCACTACAGCTCATATGAATTAGACTGTGTGAACTCTACAGAGAGAGAGAGCAGGAGAGCAAGAGAGAGAGGGACATACAGAGACACAGAAAGAGATACAGAGAGAGAGAGAAAGAGAGATACTGAGAGAGAGAAAGAGGGATGGAGAAAGACATACAAAGAGAAAAACAGGGAGGGAGTGTGTGAGAGAGATATACAGACATACAGATAAAGATACAGAGAGAGATACAGAGAGAGAGAGCAATACAGAAAAAGAGAGAGAGAGGCAGAGAGAGACAGAGAGAGTGTGTGTGTGTTACAGAGAGAGAGAGACAGAGAGAGAGAGAGGGAGAAAGAGAGAGAGAGTGATACAGAGGGAGAGAGAGAGAGAGAGAGAGAAAGAGGGGCAGAGATCGATAGAGAGAGAGAGAGGGGGAGAGAGCGATAGAGAGAGAGAGAGGGAGAGAGAGAGAGAGAGAGAAAGAGAGCAGTGATATTAGACAGAGAGAGAGAGAGGGGGAGAGAGCGATAGAGAGAGAGAGAGGGGGAGAGAGCGATAGAGAGAGAGAGCGATAGAGAGAGAGAGGGAGAGAAAGAGAGCAGTGATATTAGAGAGAGAGAGAGGGCGGTGATATTAGGGGGGATTTGTTCTCGGCGAACTGAAGCCATCCTTCTTCCTGTAAGCTCTTTAAGAACCTCAGCAGCTCAAACACCACACACACACACACACACACACACACACACACACACAGCCTATCAGCTCAAACACCACAACGCTCACACTATTACACACAGATCGAACACACACACGCACACACACAGGGCCATCAGTATAGCCAGTATTGCTGCAGCAATAGAATGTGTGTGTGTGTGTGTGTGTGTGTGTGTGTGTGTGTGTGTGTGCAAACTGGTATTGCATGGCAAACATGAAATCAGAAATCTGGCTTTAAATCTGGTTCCATCCAATGTGTGTGTGTGTGTGTGTGTGTTTGGAGGGCCCCAATGCCTGCATACATGGGCCAAGTCCGCCCCTGTGTTGAGTGTTCAGCTTCAGTTCTGTATTCCACATCACTTCCAGTTAGGCCACCTGTGATTGGCCAGCATGCCTGGTGAGAATTAGCCTACAGCACTCCTGATAGGTCAACTCCAATGTCTATCACACAAGATGGTGTGAATATCATAGATGTTAAAATTAGCCATTGGGACGGAGTTGTGAGCTACATAATTAGGCTAATTAACGCTTTGCTTATTAGATAATCGCATTGGTTGAAACTGTATAGTAATTATTATTACTATATTATAAGTAAATTATAATTATAAGTTATTTTTGCAATAACCTGAATAGCTATCTCTGCCAGGCTGGGGTTTTCTACACACTACAGGACTATGTAGTGAACCCTAAAGAGAGAGTGAGTGAGTGGACAAGAGTACAGGTGCTGGTCATATAATTAGAATATCATGAAAAAGTTAATTTATTTCAGTAATTCCATTCGACAAGTGAGACTTGTATATTATATTTATTCATTACACACAGACTGTTATATTTCAAATGTTTATTTCTCTATAACTGACAATTAATGAAAATCCCAAATTCAGTATTTCAGAAAATTAGAATATTACTTAAGACCGATACAAAAAAAGATTTCTAGAAATGTTGGCCAACTGAAAAGTGAGCATGTACAGCACTCAATACTCAGTTGAGGCTCCTTCTGCCTGAATTGCAGCAATGCAGCGTGGCATGGAGTCGATCAGTCTTTGGCACTGCTCAGGTGTTATGAGAGCCCAAGTTGCTCTGATAGTGGCTTTCAAGTCTTCTGCATTGTTGTGTCTGGAGTATCGCATCTTCCTCTTCACAATAGATTTTCTATTTTCTATGTTTTTAAGGTCAGGCCAGTTTGCTGGCCTAAAGAATTAGACTGAGAGACCATTTAAAGGCCTTTGCAGGTGTTTTGAGTTAATTCGCTGATTAGAGTGTGAAACCAGGTGTCTTCAATATTGAACCTTTCCACAATATTACAATTTTCAGAGATACTCAATTTGGGGTTTTCATTAGTTGTCAGTTATAATCATCAATATTAAAAGAAATAAACACTTGAAATATTTTAGTACATGTGAAATGAATGTATACATTATACACATTTCACTTTTTGAATGAAATTACTGAAACAAATAAACTTTTGAATGATATGCTAATTATATGACCCTGTACATTTGGCCTGCCGCGCGCTGGATATGCTATGGAACTGCACGGCTGCCAACGGCTCTGCGTTCCAGAGCTCGAGGCGCCCTCTAGTGGACACGCGGGAAGTGACTCAGTCAGTGTCGCTGCTACACGAATTGGCCCGCAAGAAACCTCTCCTCTCCTTACTGACAAACGCATGGCTGTGGAGGGGAACATTTTTGTTTTTGACAATTGTTGTTGGAGAGTGTCATTGAAGCACCGGTTACACACCAGATAAAGTGATCTAGACTACACTCTGCGCGCTCTGTCTGCAGCGCTGGCTGACACTGTGGCTTGTCTTGTCAAAATATGTGGGGGCGAGACCTCGCAAAGCCCTTTAACTGACGCCTCCTGATGATATGAATGTTACTCAGGAAATCAAGTCATTTTTAACTCTCTCTGGCTCTCTCTATTTTTTAATTGTTTTTAGAGATGCACTTTCGAGCAAAGGTACAGTAATGTAGTTACTTTTGATGGATGTTACGTTGTATATACATGAAATGTCATGTAGTCGCCAAAAAGAACTGTCAAGCTCGCTAGTTAGCTTAATTCGGTAGCTATAGTAACTTGCCCTGGCTGTTAAAGGAAGGATACCATCAGCTAACTAGCTAGCTGGCTAACTAAGTCAGCCAAGCTCATTTACAAATGATCAGTATTACTGTAACGTCTTTATGTTCAGTGGTATATAATATACGAATGTTAACAAACAGCCGGTAACTCGGTGTCTCATAATGTTTTAGCGTCTTGACAGCCAATGTTATTTAGCTTGACAAGTATCCCAGTTCTCCTGACGTTGGAAGGAAACTGCTGTAGCCTACTAAAAGTTGTAATGACCGGAGCAGGGTTGTTGTTATTTTTATTTTGTGCCCTTGCTGTAGACTGTCAGTCACAGGTATCTTGCTCATTTGACTTCACTGGCTCACTTAGTGGTGCTCAACCTGTTATGGACCTAAATTGACTTCGGTTAGTGTTATTAGCTAAGCTAGCTGGCTGGGTAGTTAGCTTGGCCAGGTTAGCAAGCGGCATATCGTTGAGTTTACACGTTAGCCTGCTATTTTATGTAAGCAGCAGTGGACTGTCGGCATGTTGGCTGAGTTTTGTTCCTTCTCTGAGCAGGGAGGATAACCGGTTTGCCGTAAAGCCATGACATGTTTTGACGTGTGTTTTAGGCCCGCCAGCATCCTGAGGAT
>CM059282.1:30498573-30501073 GCA_030347295.1 Setipinna tenuifilis | reverse complement strand
CACATATGCACACACACACGCACACACACACACACACACACACACACCTCCCCACATGCTTATGCACACATATGCACACAAACACACACACAGCTAATCATGTTTACACCCTCCCCCTGCGACCGACATCAGCTGTGTGTGTGTGTGTGTGTGTATGTGTGTGTATGTGCGTGTGTGTGTGTGTGTGATCTGTCTTTCTCCACTAGGGGTCAGTGTTGGATTTCAGACTTTCCCAAGAGCAGGAGCAGTAGTAGTTGTAGTAGTCAACCCGGACCACACACACACACACACACACACACACACACACACACACCTACTCTCTCTCACTCGCTCTCTGTCTCTCTCATACACAAACACACCTACTTACACACCTAGTCTTACACTTTCTCTCTGTCACACACACACACACACACACACACACACAGCAGCAGTATAAGTTGTCTTACTGTACAGCAAAGTATGACAGCCAGTAACCACTGGTTCCTGTTATACACACACGCACACACACACACACACACACACACTGGTTTCTGATTAAAGCTCAGGAAAGACGTGTTTGCCTTGTGTGTGCTAATTGATTGTATTATGCAAATGTGTGTGTGTGTACGTCTCCCTCATGACCCCAAACACACCCCATGACTGAGTGACTCTTCATCCAGTCTGACCTTTCTTAATGCTTCTGTCAGCACTGCAGAATAATGTGTGTGTGTCACCATGCTGTCAGTGCCAAATTGCATAAGATGCCACATCTCTGAAGAACTAATGCACACACTCACATACACACACACACGCACACGCACGCACACACACACACACACACACACACACACACACACACACACACACACACACACACTGAAGAACTAGTGCACACACACACACACACTGAAGAACTAGTGCACACACACACACTGAAGACCTAGTGTCCCTAACCAATAAAAGTTTATTTTTACATGTTTCTCTTCTCTTCACACGGCTTTAGTATCTGGCCATCGATGGCTGCAACAGGAGTCAGTAGTCAGGTGTGCAGTGTGTTTCTAACGGACCAATCAGAAGCTCTCTGATCTCAGTGTGATTCAGGCTAACATGAGCGCTAGTGGAAGTCTATGTGATTCAGGCTAACGTTAGCGCTAGTGGAAGTCTATGTGATTCAGGCTAACGTTAGCGCTAGTGGAAGTCTGTATGTTCAGGCTAACATGAGCGCTAGTGGAGGTCTGTGTGGTCTCGGGGTAACGTTAGCACTAAGACAAGTCGTGATCCAGAGTAACTGCACCAATGGACAAAAGTCATCCAGTGGAACTTTAGCACTGATTACAGTGTGTGTGATCCAGTGTAGCATCAGTGCTAATGGGAGTCTATGTGTGTGACCCAGTGTGTTGTACACTATGGCAGAAGCAGCAGGTGTGTCTGTGTGTGTGTGTGCGTGTGTGTGTGTGTGTGTGTGTGTGTGTGTGTTGACTGCTGCATGCTCCCCTCCTCCTGGAACAACAAACAGTGTAAATAAATAAATAAACAGATAAACACCAACTCTGACTGACTCTGACTCATTTATATGAAACAAACAACACAGTAGTGACCAATAACACAGTGATGACCAAACAACACAGTAGTGACCAATAACACAGTGATGACCAAACAACACAGTAGTGACCAATAACACAGTGATGACCAAACAACACAGTAATGACCAATAACACAGTGATGACCAATAACACAGTTAGTGACCAAAGTGGATGAAGGCGGCTGAGTTTGGAACTGAGATGAGTGAACTGAGATGAACTGACAGTAACGATGAGGAAGCACCAGGAGAGAGACGGCCAGAGGGGAGGAGGAGGAGAGGTGGGGGGAGGAGAGGGAAGGGGAGGTGTGAGGTGAGGAGAGGAGAGGAGGGGAAGATGGATTGGAGGTGGGGGGAGAGGAGAGGAGGTGGGGGGAGGAGAGGGAAGGGGAGGAGGGGAAGATGGATTGGAGGTGGGGGGAGAAGAGAGGAGGTGGGGGGAGAGGAGAGGAGAGGAGGTGGGGTGGAGAGAGGAGAGGAGGTGGGAGGAGAGAAGAGAGGAGGTGGGAGGAGAGGAGAGGAGGTGGGGTGGAGAGAGGAGAGGAGGTGGGAGGAGAGAAGAGAGGAGGTGGGAGGGGAGGAGAGGAGGTGGGGTGGAGAGAGGAGAGGAGGTGGGAGGAGAGGAGGTGGGAGGAGAGGAGAGGAGAGGAGGTGGGAGGAGAGAGGAGAGGAGGTGGGGGGAGAGAAGAGAGGAGGTGGGGGAGAGAAGAGAGGAGGTGGGAGGAGAGAGGAGAGGAGGTGGGGGGGGAGCGATGTAATATCTACCGTAACTACTCCTCTGCTCCTCCCTTAAGGCCACAGCATGCACTGATGAGAGGGCCGGGGTGTGTGTAATGTGTTTGTAAAATGTGTGTGTGTGTGTGTGTCTGTATGTAATGTGTGTGTGTGTGTGTGTAATGTGTGTGTGTGTGTGTGTGTGTAATGTGTGTGTGTGTAATGTGT
>CM059282.1:30483573-30486073 GCA_030347295.1 Setipinna tenuifilis | reverse complement strand
ATGGCTACAGTAGCTGTGCTGGACTGCTGAAGTGTTGGGCTGTGGCTAGCGCTGTTGGGCTGTAGTGTTGGGTGTTATCAGTGTTGGTGTACTGACTAACCCTATATATCTAACCCTGTGTAGTCAGTCCTTGTTGCTGATGATAAATGGTTCTGACGTGCTCCTAGACTAGTGTTTCAATAAACAGTAAACCGCAGAGTTCTTTCGGTGAAATGATGGCTCCAATTTATTGCTTACTTCGTATACATAACCCAATGTTTCCGTCAATACAAAGCACTTGCTTAGTCCATAAACGTAACGTAACAACCATACTAGGCACAGTCGAAAAACTGTTTGCTTCCCATCAGCAACTCTCCCATTGGCATTTCCCTCTGTTATATATCGCTGCTGTGGTTGGCAGACTCAACATTCATGGGAAGCCCCCCAGTGGCATGGAGTAAACATTACCACAATAAAAAATGGCCCCTACAGTTGGGCTGTGGCTAGCGGTGTTGTTGTGTCCGTGTTGGGTTTTATCAGTGTTGGGTTTTATCAGGGTTGGGTTTTATCAGTGTTGGGTTTTATCAGGGTTGGGCTGTGGCTAGCAGTGTTGGGCTGTAGCTGGTGGTGTTGGGTTTTATCAGTGGGTTGTAGCTGGTGGGGTTAGAGCAGGGTGGTGTTACAGCAGGGTGGGGTTAGAGCAGGGTGGTGTTACAGCAGGGTGGGGTTAGGGCAGGGTGGTGTTACAGCAGGGTGGGGTTAGGGCAGTGTGGGGTTAGGGCAGGGTGGGGTTGTAGCAGGGTGGGGTTAGGGCAGTGTGGGGTTAGGGCAGGGTGGGGTTGTAGCAGGGTGGGGTTAGGGCAGGGTGGGGTTAGGGCAGGGCCCCAGTTAGAGCAGTGTGGGGTTACAGCAGGGTGGGGTTAGGGCAGGTTGGGGTTGTAGCTGGTGGGGTTAGGGCAGTGTGGGGTTAGGGCAGTGTCAGTAATACAGTATCAGTGTTGGGATGTAGCTGATGGTGTTAGAGCAGTGTGGGGTTGTAGCAGGGTGGGGTTAGAGCAGTGTGGGGTTGTAGCAGGGTGGGGTTAGAGCAGTGTGGGGTTAGGGCAGGGTGGGGTTAGGGCAGTGTGGTGTTAGAGCAGTGTGGGGTTAGGGCAGGGTGGGGTTAGGGCAGGGTGGGGTTAGAGCAGGGTGGGGTTAGGGCAGGGTGGGGTTAGGGCAGTGTGGTGTTACAGCAGGGTGGGGTTAGAGCAGGGTGGTGTTAGAGCAGGGTGGGGTTAGGGCAGGGTGGGGTTAGGGCAGGGTGGGGTTGGGGCAGGGTGGGGTTAGGGCAGGGTGGGGTTAGGGCAGTGTGGTGTTAGAGCAGTGTGGGGTTAGGGCAGTGTGGGGTTAGGGCAGGGTGGGGTTAGGGCAGGGTGGGGTTAGGGCAGTGTGGTGTTACAGCAGGGTGGGGTTAGGGCAGTGTGGTGTTAGAGCAGGGTGGGGTTAGGGCAGGGTGGGGTTAGGGCAGGGTGGGGTTGGGGCAGGGTGGGGTTAGGGCAGTGTGGTGTTAGAGCAGGGTGGGGTTAGGGCAGGGTGGGGTTAGGGCAGGGTGGGGTTAGAGCAGGGTGGGGTTAGGGCAGGGTGGGGTTAGGGCAGTGTGGTGTTACAGCAGGGTGGGGTTAGAGCAGGGTGGTGTTAGGGCAGGGTGGGGTTGGGGCAGGGTGGGGTTAGGGCAGTGTGGTGTTAGAGCAGGGTGGGGTTAGGGCAGGGTGGGGTTAGTGGGGTTAGGGCAGTGTCAGTAATACAGTATCAGTGTTGGGATGTAGCTGATGGTGTTGGTTGTAGCTAGCTATCCTGTTACTGCATGTATGTGCATCTACTCTTAGATCAGTGGTTCTTAACCTTGTTGGAGGTACGGAACCCCACCAGTTTCATATGCTCATTCACTGAACCCTTCTTTAGTAAAAAAAAAAAAAAATATATATATATGATTTTTGTACTGGTACACAAAATGAACCGTGCATTAACGGTTCCACTGAGGCTCCACCGAACCCCTGAGACCGACTCACCGAACCCCTAGGGTTAGATCGAACCAAGGTTAAGAACCACTGTCTTAGATATATGGCACTATCTGTGTGTGTGTGTGTGTGTGTGACCTGAATGGGGTCATGAGACTGTTATCTGCTTTTCCATAATTGATCCCTGCTGAGATGCTAAACACACACACACACACACACACACACACACACACACACACTTGTATGGTCAAAAGCTCAGCACGACTTATCAATTGCCACCAGTCAAGGACACACATTTGCATTTATGTACATGCTGTGGCATACCCTCAGCACACACACACACACACACACACACACACACACACACACACACACACACACACATACATATATGCACACACACAGACACGCACACACACGCGCACACGCACACATACACACACACACACGCACACACACAGGCACACGCACACATACACACACACACACACACACATACATATATGCACACACACACACACACA
>CM059282.1:30453573-30463573 GCA_030347295.1 Setipinna tenuifilis | reverse complement strand
AGATCTGAGTGCCCGGACTGGGCACAGCAGTGCGTCAGTCCGCTCCTCACTACCCGCCTGGGCGGGGGAACCAAAAGCGGCCAGCCTGAGAGGCTGGTTAACATAGGATGAAGGCAAAACCTTCGGAAGAAACGAGGGGTTGGGCCACAGGGTAAGACACTCATGGCTAACTGAGAGGGCGTGCAACTCACCCACTCTCTTAGCCGACGCCATCGCCAGGAGGAAGGCAGTCTTAAGAGACAGCCACTTAAGCTCCGCCATGCCGAGAGGTTCGAAAGGCGCTTTTCTCAATGCCTCCAGTACAAGGGGTAGATCCCACGAAGGCGCCAAGCTTCGCCGCAGAGGCCTCAGCCGCTGAGTGCCCCTCAGGAAGCGTTTCACCAGTGCATGAGAACCCACTGTAAGGCCGTCCACCTTGGCATGCATTGCCGATATCGCCGCAGTGTACACCCGGATGGTGGAGGGCGCAAGCCCTCTATCAAAGAGGGACTGTAGGAAGGCAAGGATGGCCGGTATGGGGCAGGCCGATGGTTCCAAGCCCCGGACACTGCACCACGTAACAAAGAGCCTCCACCGATTCTCGTATAGCGCATTTGTGGAGGGCGCCCGAGAGTGTGAAATGGTCCGAGCGACTGCCGGATCACATAACGCTAGAAGCGGTTCCGGCCCCTGAGGGGCCAAACCCACAGCTGGAGGCGTGCCGGGTTCGGATGCCACAGCCGACCCTCTAGTTGAGAGAGGAGGTCCGTCCGCTGGGGGAGACACCAGGGCTCCCCGTCCAGCATGCTGTACAATATGGGGAACCAAACCCTGCCGGGCCACCGGGGTGCCACAAGGAGAACCCGGTGGCCCTCCCGCCGGATCCTCTCCAAGGTGGGCAGTATGAGCGAGAGAGGCGGGGAACGCATAAAGGAGGAGTCTGGGCCAGCTGTGAGCCAGCGCATCCTGGCCCAGAGGCCCTGCCGGTGTCCCTAGTGAGAACCACCAGAGGCAGTGTGTCGTGGCGAGGGAGGCAAAAAGGTCCACCTGCGCCATCCCGTACCTGGACCAGATGTTCTGCACCACATCCGGGTGAAGCCTCCATTCCCCAGGATGAGGCTGGCCCCGGGAGAGAAAGTCGGCGACCGAGTTCTCTACGCCTGGTAGGTAGGTTGCCCTCAGGCTCAGTAGACGCGGGTGCGCCCATGAAAGCAGTCGCCGCGTCAGTGTCAGGGAGGACAGAGACCTCGTCCCCCCTTGGTGGTTGATGTGGTACACCACGGACGTGTTGTCCGTCCTCACCAGGACATGCCTCCCCTCCAGATAGGGGAGGAAATGCCTGAGAGCCAACAACACCGCCAGTAGCTCCAGGTCGTTGATGTGCAACCGCTGCTGCCGTGGGCGCCACAAGCCCCGGGCAGCTCTGCACTGCCAAACAGCGCCCCATCCGCTCAGGGAAGCATCGGTGGTCACCACCTCCCTGCGATGGGCTATCACGCCCAGGGGGACCCCACGAGCCAGGCGTGAGCGCCGCCTCCATGGGCGAAGGCAGTCCAAGCAGTCGGACGTGACGACAATCCGTCTGTGCCGATGGAACTGCGGGTGCAGGCCAAGCGCGTTCACCCATCTCTGAAGAGGCCGCAACGCAAGCAGGCCGAGAGGGACAATGTGGGATGCTGCGGTCAGCATACCGAGCAATACCTGGAAGGAGTGAAGTGTCCGTGACGTACCCCGTCTGAACAAACTCACCTCCTGTATGATGGCATCTATGCGTTGGCTGGATGGACGCGCAGTCATGAGTCGGGAGTCCAGCTGGATGCCGAGGAAGACTATTCGTTGCATCGGTGTCAGTGAGCTCTTCCTGAGATTCACCGCAATACCCAGGTCGGCAATGTGCCTGAGCAGCCGAGAGGAATCCCCGAGCGCTCTCTCCCTGGACGCTGAGCAGATGAGCCAGTCGTCCAAATAAGGGAGAATTCGCATCCCGCTGCTCTGCAACGGGGCAAGCGCCGCTGCCACAAACCTCGTAAACACCCTTGGTGCCAGGGACATCCCAAAGGGCAGGACCTTGAACTGGTACGCCCTCCCCTCGAAGGCGAAGCGCAGGAACTGGCGATGCCGAGGTGTAATGGGAATGTGAAAGTAGGCGTCCGTGAGGTCCACTGAAGTAAACCAGTCGCCCCTTCTGACGCCTGTCAGCACGTCTGAGGTGCGCAGCATACGAAACGTCAGCACCCTGAGATGTCGGTTCAGGGGCCGCAGATCTAGAATGGGGCGAAGCCCGCCCCCTTTCTTTGGAATGATAAAATAAGTGGAATAAAACCCACTGTCTTGTGAGGACGGCTCGAGTTGTTCTATCGCATCTTTGGCCAGGAGGGCTTGCACCCCCTGGCGCAAAGCCAAGGCCCTGGTGTTGTCGCGGACCCTGGTCATCCTCACCCCCTGGAATCTCGGCGGTCGGGACCTGAACTGGATGTTGTATCCGTGGCATACGGTGGACAACACCCATGGGTCGGAGGTAGTGGCTTCCCAGTAAGCAATCTGCTGACTGGTGAAGCGCCCGACCGCCGGGAGGGGGCAGTCATTGTCGCCGCCCACGCCTCCCACCGCCCCTACTGGGGCGGGGGCCCGGCGTTCCTCCCTGCTGTTCCCGCTGGCCGGCTGGAGGCCGGCGAAACCTACGAGCCGTAGACGGACGAGGTTGTGGGGCGGGAGAAGGTCCAGGGGAAGGCCGGTGGACCACGGGGCTAGGCCTCCAGGCCTGGGTACGGGCCTGGTGGAGGCTAGCAAATTGGCGTCTGGCCTGAGAGACCTGCAGGCCGCGTTGTAGCGCATCCTGGGCAGCCGGTCCAAAGAGATGTCCGGGGACCACTGGCAGAGAACGGAGGGACCTCCTGCATTGCTCTGACAGGGGCGATTGCGCAAGCCACACCTGCCGCCGCGCAGAGGTCAGGTGGGACATGACTCTGCCCTGCTCTCTGGCCATGTAGGCAAACGCCTGCAACAGCGTACTAGTGAGGTCGCGGATGGGCGTCTCAACCTCAGCCGACTGGAGGGACTGTGACAAGGCCAGCAACATATGGGACATAGAGTTCCCAATGCGTGCAGCACGTGCAGCAGCATCGTAGCTCTTGCAAATGTAGTCGTCAGTAATACGGCACTGCGGCCGGGGGCAGCGTGCGTCCGGCCTCAACGCCTCATCGGGCGAGACAATGATGGCAGCCAGGGTTGACTCGACGCCCGGCATAGAGCCAAGGCCGTAGGTAGCGGCATCCCGCATGTTCGCTAAAACGCGATCATCGCTGGTCCTGTGCGGAAAGCGTCTGGGATCGGCCCAGCACCGTTGCAACTCAGCAACGTACGGGGCGGACGGAGGCACGCTGAACCCCGACGGGCCGGTGGCCTGCTGGAAAAAGGCACTCTGGGGGGCCGTTTCCGCCGCAGGCACATCCAGGCCCAACCGGGCCAGGGCCACCTTCAGGGTGGGCACCACCACTGAGCCCTGGGCCCGCACCGATCCCCTAGGAGAGCTCTGGCCAGAGAGGGGCTCCACACCAACATCAGCAGTAGCCTAAGACTGGCCCGCCCACTCATCGACGACCGCCAGACTTTCCGAAGCCCTGGTAGAGAGGACATCTTCCTCAGGGCCCGTTATAGCCGGGGACAGCCCCGGAGGCCCCCCGTAATCAGAAGAGGACGCGGCCCCCACAGCCGAAGCCGCTGTGGGCATGGCCGCAGGCCGCTGTTGGCCCAATAGGATGGCCTTGAGTTCAGCAAACTCAGCTGCCATGGTGTCCACCCTCTGTGCAACCAGGTCCACCTTAGATAGCTTTGCTGGAGGCTCACCAGGCGGCGCCCGCTTCTCCCGCTGGCGCCGCTTCAGAGGCTTGGGGGGCACAGTGCCACCCTGCGCCGAGGGCGACTCCTCGCCCTCCACACGGGCCAGCCTCTCCCTGCGGCGGGCCACGCTCAGGCAGCTGCAATTAGCGCATGCCAGTCCCGTAAGGCCTTGCCTGAGGTGGTCAAGGCCGAGGCAATCTGGACAGAGCTCGTGCCCGTCGTCTGGTTCGAGGGGGGCCCGACAATCAATACAAATCATAAACATTGTTTGCACACACAGGGGGCCAATGTGAGCAAAGCCAACAGCAGTGTCTGGGCGTAAGCACCCAGCAAGTTTTTTTTTTTTTTTTTTTTTTTTGAAAAAAAACCAAAGTAACAGCAAGCGGAGCGAAAGCACTCCTGCACAATAATCAGTCGGGGCGGAAACACCCACTTTTTTTTTTTTTTTTTTTTTTGTTATTTGTTTCTTTTTTTATTTGAAAAAAACCAAAGTAACAGCAAGCGGAGCGAAAGCACTCCTGCACAATAATCAGTCGGGGCGGAAACACCCACTACCTGTAATAGTACCCGGGGCGAACACACCCACTGTGTAAACAACTTTACTGTGTAAACCGTCCTATAGAAAGCGCATAGGCAGGCGATAACGCGCAAGGAGCGAAGACACTCCCGCGCAGCAAAGCCAGTCCAGAAACTGCCACTCACTGGTCGTGCCAGGCGTAATCACCCACGCAACCCTAGTGACGCGGTGGCGGGGGGAATCCGTAGCAATAATTAAAAACAATACAAAAACTACAAGGGGAAAGAGGATACTTACGAAACACCGCGTGAAGGACCCCCCAAGATATACAGGGAAGGCCCACACAATCGCCGATGTTAAAAAATAAGAACCGGCAAAACGAATGCCAATAATCTGCCTAAGAGCGAAGCCACTTAGTAGACGTGACACGGCTAGCAGTTGACAAACCGAAAGCCCAAAAGGCACGGAAGCAACCGGCAACCCCACAGCACGAGGGCAGGCGGGCTATGCCCCACCAGCGGCGAGGAACTTACCAAACCCCAAGCCGAACTCACCTACAACACACAAATAACAAACAAAAAAAAAATGTACACCGTAGTGCAAATAGCAGAACGAGCGAACACACTCAATGCCAGGTAGAGCTAGCTGTTAGCTGTTAGCCAAAAGGTAGCAGTAGCAGTCGTCAGGCGAACACACCAAGACATCCGACACAACGAAACTACAAGGGGCGAAAGCACCCACGAGAAATGAATTTAATCTTACCATCAGAAGTTGGGAAAACGTCTGCAGCCTATCGGAGGGCGAAAAACCGCAGCTCCATTCACAGGCCGTCAATAGCGACGTGTATCCAAACAAACCTGCTTCAGCACGAAAAGATGACAAGAGACCGGTTCCGGGAAGTGCGTGTCATAAGTAAACTTCCGTGATACACGCCTACCCGGTCACACGTGACTTTGTTGATATACAATTCTCGACCTGCATGGGAGCATGTGATGAACATTCAGTGCTGAAGGCACCGCCTGGCGGTCAGGAGAAACGAAATAGAACACACACACACACACACACACACACACACACACACACAGACATGTATGTGCATCCTCATGCAGGCGCCTGTACACAGAAACACACACACACACACACATTCACACACACACACACTCACATACACCCACACACTCACATACACCCACACACACACAAACACCCACACACACACAAACACACACACACACACACACACACACACAGACATGTATGTGCATCCTCATACAGGCGTCTCTACACACACACACACACACACACACACACACACACAGACATGTATGTGCATCCTCATGCAGCAGAGCTCCTCTGGGGGGCGCTAGAGAGGGGGGTTTGATCCTGGACGCGGTCTAATGAGAGAGATATCATGAGGAGCAGGAACATGAATAACTAATGTGACTACATATCAATATCATGGGGAGCAGGAACATGAATAACTAATATATATCGATATCATGGGACCCAGGAATATGTATAACTAATATAACTACATATCGCTATTATGAGGCCCAGGACCATGAATAACTAATATAAGGACATGGCTACATAATGGCACTATGCTTACCAGGATCCTGCTCCTCTCAGGACAAGCTTAGAACAGGGCAGCGACACAGCAGTTATAACAGATTATTACTGCTATATACAGCAGTTATAACAGATTATTACTGCTATATACAGGACCGATAGCAGATTATTACTGTTATATACAGCAGTTATAACAGAGTATTACTGTTATATACAGGAGCGATAGCAGAGTATTACCGTCATAGACTAAGAGCTGTATATATAGGGGCAGGGGCGGAGCTTAGGGGGGTGCTGGGGGTGCGGCCCGCCCCCGGCCCGGGCCTTGGGGGGGCCCGGGATGGCATACTGTTTCTAGGTGTATTTTGGGTAAAATCGTCATCAACTGTCAGTAACGTCATCCGTCACTTGGCAAGCATTTTTACTACGAAGTTAACATGAGCAGCTCATATAAACATAAAAGTGGGGCGACAAAGCGCAAAGAAAGGGAAAAAAGGGAGCAGGGCAAAGCCAAATTACAAAAACTGGACACATATTTTGTTCGTCCTCCTGAAGATGACCCCGACAATGTTGCCGGCAATTCAAGCCCACCAATACTGCTAGCAGGGAGCCAAATTGACAGGTAGCATTTCAAACAGTCACACCATTCGTGTGAGTTGGTTTTAAACTGGTTGTTAGTAACGGTGGTCAGGCAGTCAGAGGAACACACGGGAATTGCAGTTCACAAACATTTATTTTCTTTAGAAAACATATAACAAAAACCAGCCGTCAGGCTCCGGTGTACTTAACGTGCAGCATCCGCGCAAACATAATCAAAGTAATGCACCACGTCAGGGGCGTTGTTAGACCTGGGCATTCGAGGCTATAGCCCCGGATTTTTTGGGAATAGCCCGAATCAGTGGCGGCTGTACGCACAAGGCGTCTTGAGGAGAGAGTTTTTTGTTTTTAATTATTATTATTGTTACCGCTATAGATGCTTTGGCAATGCAACATATGATGTCATGCGAATAAAGCACATTTTAATTTAAATTTAATTTGAGAGAGGCAGAGACGTCTGTGTAAGAGAACTGAACGCAATTTAATGTACAGAGTTTATACAAACACTTGGCTACCCCTCCGCCACTCTCACGAAAAAATGATACATCAGTCAAGAATTACATCGCAGGCTACCTCCCGTCAGCTACTTACTCCTAGACATGCACAACAGGGTGAATCCAGAGTTCTGGTTGCTCAAACAGTGAGGGTTGCTCGCATACAGAATATAAAACGTTGCTTGGCCTACAATAAAAGAACTGTTGGTGTAAAAACAAGTGCACTTGCAATCGTGAAAATAAACTAAGTAAGATGTCAGGATGGGTTAGCAAGAGCACAAATGGATCATAGCTACACCAACTTAAGGTAGGACAGGAGGTTTCCTTTATCACATGCCTGCCATTGCACTAGTTACCAAGACAGTCACAAGTAATATTATTTTCATTGAATCTGAAATCATTTGACATAGGATTTAGCGTCTACTTATTGTGACTTGTACTAGCGTCAAATTCATAGCATGATAGGCTAGTCACTGTCTGACAGCTAGCACCACCTTAACAAACTTTTGACAGTGCGCGTAAACCTATTTAGCTAGTAATAATCTGTTGAATATGGCAGGTGGTTGTAGTCTTTTTGATTGCTGTTAATTTACAACTTAATTCTGTAGGCGTCCATGAATGTACTTTGTTGTTCGCCATGTGTGTAGCTGACATTTTAAGTGTGGTCTACCCGTGTGTGCGGGCGTGTGGCAGTGTTGTTCAAGTTCACTAGATTTGTTCACTGGTGTTTACTGTTCATGTGTAGTTCACGTATCACGTATGTTCATATTATTCATCTTCAAGTTCAAGTTAATCGTTGTCTTGTAAATATAGATTGACCCTTCATAGGAAAACTAGCAAAAGTAGCATAGCCTGCAGCACGCGTGCACATTTTGGCTGCTGATGTATGTGGTGCACTTTGGCAGAAGAGACGTTCACAGGCTATCCTATCTTTAATGCAAACATCGAACTACTTGTGCATGGCCCGTGAGTCATGGAGTTGGCCTTTCCTTTTTATTTAACATTGTTCACAGGCGTGGAGTGTCTGCTAATTACCATTAGAACACTCGTGAACATTTGCGATCTTATCGCACACAAAGATCAATAAACAAAGTAAATGCACACATACGAGGCATGTCAGACTGACTTTACATTCCATGCATGTTAAACTAAGTTGTGTCTTCCATGTACCTTACGCTAAACTATGCACAGAATGAATATGAACTTGCTGACGGAGTTTTGCTCTAGTCACGTTAATCTCCCGTCTGCAGAAACTCGTGTAAAATCAAAACCAATAATAAACTTTCTGTCTGCGTCGCAAAGGTCACTCATACCTTCACAAAGCACTTTATATACTAAATAACATAGTTGCACCCGGTAGTGTTGAAATTGGTAAAGACCGTAGTTGCCGACATTTTGTAGCCTAAAATGATGTTATGATAAGCTTTAATAAAGGGCCCGGTCATTTGCCCCACCCCCGGCCCGGCGCTGACTTGTTCCGCCACTGTATAGGGGAGAGCCGTGACGAATGAAACACTTTTTACTTAACTGTTATTTTCAAAGACAGTGAAGCAAATTAGATTTATTTTGCCACATGATCATCAACATACAAGTGTATTCTATTAGTTACTGGTGTAATTTAACACATCCGATAAGAAATCACGTTGAACGCAAGGTGTCGTTTGTTACAATCGTCCCTCATTGTCGGCACGAATGAAACACGCAATGATTTTTCATCACAAAAAAACTACCAGTAGGTAATATTTTACTTTCCGATGTCAAAAACAGTCTCGCAGAGATAACGTTTCAACGCAGTAACGTCACGGCACGAGATTTCCCGGGGTTGCGAAGTCTTGCATGCTGAATATGCTGACAACATATGATGTTTCAGATGTGTATTGTTTTTGAGAAAATAGCTGTGTTTCTTACGTCCCGTGTTTCATTCGTCACGGCTCTCCCCTATGTATATATGTATGTATACATATACAGTATATAAGTGGTGATGGCAGTGATGATGAGGAAGTGTGGTTCCATATATATATATGTATATATGTATATATGTATGCATACATATACAGTATATAAGTGGTGATGGCAGTGATGATGAGGAAGTGATGATGAGGAAGTGATGATGAGGAAGTGTGGTTCTATGTATACATATACAGTATATAAGTGAGGATGGCAGTGATGATGAGGAAGTGTGGTTCTATGTTAGTGTCACTGGTCAGGATGGAGTTACTGCATCTCATCAGCTAGTTTCATTCCAGCTAAAGCTACAGCACAGGAGAGAGGAGGGGTGGTGTGTGTGTGTGTGTGTGTGTGTGTGTGTGTGTGTGTGTCTAAAGCTACAGCACAGGAGGGAGGAGGGGTGGTGTGTGTGTGTGTGTGTGTGTGTGTGTGTGTGTGTGTCTTCGTGTGTGTGTCTAAAGCTACAGCACAGGAGGGAGGAGGGGTGGTGTGTGTGTGTGTGTGTGTGTGTCTTTGTGTGTGTGTCTAAAGCTACAGCACAGGAGGGAGGAGGGGTGGTGTGTGTGTGTGTGTGTGTGTGTGTGTGTGTGTGTGAGTGTGTGTGTCTTTGTGTGTGTGTCTAAAGCTACAGCACAGGAGGGAGGAGGGGTGGTGTTTGGGGGCGGGGGGTAGTGGGTGATATCGTCAGTGTGTGTGTGTGTGTGTGTGTAGGTGTGTGTATGCGTGCGTGTGTGTGTGTGTGTGTGTGTGTATAGGGGCGTGTGTATGTGTGTGTGCGTTTGTTAGTGTGGTGTGTGTGTGGTGTGTGTGTGTGTGTGTGTGTAGGTGTGTGTGTGTCTTTGTGTGTGTAGGTGTGTGTGTGTGTGTGTGTGTGTGTGTGTGTGTGTGTGTGTGTGTAGGTGTGTGTGTGTGTATAGTGTGTGTGTGTCTTACCTGCTCAGCAACCATCAGAGCGATCTCCTCATACGTCTTCCCTGCTTCTGTTAGCGCATCTGTTAGCGTAGCCTCTCCTTCACACACACACACACACACACACACACACACACACACACACACACAC
>CM059282.1:30426073-30431073 GCA_030347295.1 Setipinna tenuifilis | reverse complement strand
ATTGCATTGCATTGCATTACATTGCATTGCATTTGGCAGACACTTTAATCCAAAGCGACTTACAAAAAAGGAGGACATAAGCGAACAGAGGTGTAAAGGGACACAGAGTAAGCAGACAACCTTTATACATACAGGGAGGTGCATGTGTCTGAATAAGTTTCCCGGAGCAGGGACACTACAGACATACATATATACTCCCACATGGGGACAGAGAGAGAGAGCTGGTTTATATAGTTGGTTTAGTGATTGTTAGTTTTGTCAGTACAGTATGTCACTAGCGCCGCTGATCTAAACTAAACTACACCTCCAGGGGCGCGTCAGCATGGCAAAGGTCACCCGCGCTCAGTCCTCACGCCCCTCTCCCGTAGGCGGTACAGCCTTCCGCCCATGGGAGTCTACATTACACACACACACACACACACATATGTCTAAAGCTGCTAAACCACCGCTATGTCGCTGCCGCTATAAGTGTTGTTTACAGTGTCTTTATAACTACTGACGTGGAGAAACAGAAACAGATTTCATATGTGCAGCGGCACCTGCCTTCTTGTACAGCGACTGTAGCCCAATAGGAGACTACATTTCCCGTGGTGCCTTGCAATGGTGTGACCCGTATTGGACGGGTAGTAAAATGTCACAAGACACTTAATGATACAAATTTTCCAAGTTTCAGCTGGGCCTTTGATTTACTTCAATAGTAATACCTACACAATGACATTATCACCAACACGAGTCTTCACAGCAGCGTCAACTACATGTTTGACTCGAGCAGAGCTGAAGTGGGTGTTTAACTCAACACTTTTCGCCTGCTCTGTCTCTGAGTCTCACTCACAACCGGGCTGACTGCTTTGGGCGGTTATAAACTATCTACAAGTATTCAAAATGGACAGACAGATCGCAAGAACACAAGGGAAATGGGGTAAATCGGCCGTTATGATGTCTTACCTTCGTTGCCATTGCTCTTGCTCAAATCAATCATTACCAAACTCAGCGCCTTTTCGGTTAGGAATCTCAAGCAGACATTTCCTAGTCCAGCTGCGGTGGCTACGAAAACAAGGCAATTCTCCTCAGTAGCGCAGTAGAGTCGAGTGGACTAATTTTAATACATCACCGAATGCGCGTTACCCTTTGATCCTCTAGCATGTAGTCACCGGAGCAGTTCAATACGCGGAAAAGTCAGAGCCAACTGTCCCCAAACGAAACGAAGAAATGTGATGATCCAGCAGACTTGACTTGTGGGGAAATCAGCTTCGCACAAACGCAGGCTCTCCCCTTCACTGCACTGGAGGCTTAAACCCGGAAAGGAAATGAGCACTCAAAGAAATATGTCGGACGAGATCTTAGGGAACCGTTAAGACCTTAATGGCGCAGCCTATTATTAATTTGCAGCTGTTCTCATCATCAGTAATATTATTATTAATTCGGCTATCAGTAACTTCTGCGGTCAAAAACTTATAGGCCTACTGGCCTTGGTTTGCACTTTAACAAGTGTTCATTAAAAACGTGATTAGTTCACATCCCTCTTGTGTTTTTGTAACCGGTTACAGTTCAGTTTCTGTGGGTGTATTGAGCAAGTGCACGCGCTGCAGGTTCTAGAGAAAGGCTTAAATACTGAACTAAGTGATTTTTTTTGTTACCAGTCAAAGAAAAAGCAAACATGTCATGAAAACGAAACGTGTACAACTACTGATGTAAATGTTCCCTCACGGGAAATCCTGTTCTGTGACTCATATGTACATTTTATGTCAAATGTGGGGCTAGAATGTTGAAATCCTGAAGAGTGGCACATTGTGCGAACCTACTGATATGACATGGCGCCATCTAGCGGTGACTCAGTAGAATGCGTCTAGCCTATGGCGAACTACAAGACCCCAGAGACATTACATTACACTTAGCAGACGCTTTTATCCAAAACGCTTACAAAAGGAGGGCATACTAAGCTAACAGAGGTGTAGAGGAACACAGAGTTAACAGACTACCCTTATACATACAAGGAGATACATGTGTCTTCTTTTTTTTCTTTTCATTACTCATTATTTTTTATTGAATTTTACAAGAATATACAGAACAAGACTCAGCTCACATATAACATACAAACATAAATACAGGCAGACAGCAGGCTCAGTAGTTCTTGGATGGCATGGAATAAAACATGATAAAAATAAAAAAGGGATTATGAAATTAAATATTAAACATTGAATATGAGTTGAAAAATTGAAGAGAAAAGGGAAAAAGGGAGATTAAATGCAACTCCTCTGGTCTTTTACATAAATCCTCTTATCAAAATGGTTTCAATGTTTATTCCTATGAAGGACAAGAATGGTTGCCATATTCTGCGGAAGATATTGTCCTTCTCATGCAGTTTACATGTCATAGTCCAAGGATACATACTGTATTATAACATTATTATGCCATTGTGTCCTTGAAGGGGGGTTACATGTGTCTTCTTAAGTAAGTTTCCTGGAGCAGGGACACTACAGACACACACACCCCCTAAACACACAGACTGACACAAGACTGTGTGTGGTGTGTGGTAAGTGGTGTATGTGGTGAGTGTGTGTGCTGTGTAGTGAGTCTGTGTGGTGAGTGGTGTGTGTGTTACTATTAATACTTCAACAGTCAATCAGATAGATGGAGCCCTCTGATTGGGTGGGCCTGATTGAGAAGTGGGTGGGCACTCGTGGCTACGCCTATGGTCAACTTGTATTCCACACACACACACACTCACACACCACACACCACACAAACTCACTACACACATACACACACACACTCACTCAACACACACACTCACCACACAAACACGCATACACACACACACACGCATACACACATACACACACACACACACACACACACACACACAGCATGGCTAGCCTATGGTTAACTTTTAACTTTTTATTCCATACGGAGGTGGAGCCCCTCCAATCAGAGCAGTGCTTCTAAAACTCTCCCTCCAATCAGAGCAGTGCTTCTAAAGCTCTCCGCCCCTTAAAAACAAACCTTATTTGTGTTGTCATATTGCATATTGTATATTTCTTAGTGTGCCTTAGTTGTGCTCTTGTCCTCATTGTGTTGTTTGTCCATGCATGTCATGCTGTAACCACAAGTCAGTTTCCCAGCTCGGAATCAATCAGTCAGTCAGTCAATCAATCAATCAATCAGTCTGTCTGTCTGTCTGTCTGTCTGTCTGTCTGTCTGTCTGTCTGTCTGTCTGCCAGTCTGTCCGTCTATCTATCTATCTATCTATCTATCTATCTATCGGTGGAGCCTCGGTGGAACCGTTAATGCACGGTTCATTTTGTGCACCAGTAAAAAAATCATATATATATATTTTTTTTATTTTTTACTAAAGAAGGGTTCGGTGAATGAGCATATGAAACTGGTGGGGTTCGGTACCTCCAACAAGGACGAGACGTGTGCTGGTGTCTAAGAGCCAAACAATGGCGGCATCTCGTTACCAGAGCATCCTGGGACTCTTGTTAATGTAGAAGTACTCATAGCAAGACTTTATTGTCACTATAGTCACAAGTACCAGCGAAATTAGTCATCAACCCATCCAGCACACATACAAACACACATGATGTGATAAGGGGTAGACAGGAAGACAGGGATGTAAAAGAAATACAGCATCACATGAGGAAAGAGGAGGTGGGGGAAAGCCAGCCCCCAGACTATGCTACTATGGGGAGCACAGTGTGAGAAAGGGAAGCAATACCTCAGCAACAGAAGTCATGGAGATATTATATCAACAGCTCATCAGTGGCTGGTTGTTGTATGGTGTCTTAACACTGAGAGTAAGTTGGTTAACAGTTTTATTCTGATCACTGTAGGCCAGTCTCTTAGACAACATGTTACTGGGGCCCTAATGTTGGGAGAGTCCCAATTAACTAGTCATCACACACACACACACACACACACACAAGGAGGATTATAGAGGTCAAAATGATGACTGCATCATCGTATAAGCCTGATGCTATCACACACAGTAAGGAGGATTATGGAGGAAGTTATCAAAACCCTGCAAACCATGTGGACAAGCAAAACACTTTACATTTGTGATAGAGTGACATGTACATATTTATAAAACATTTAGCTTATTTTGATTGTGTGGTGTCCTCCAAATAAATAGGCCTAATAATAGCTACACTGTCTGCATGTTTACATCCTGCATTTCATCACAACAATAATACACTACACATTGTGTTTCTACTTATTTGTATTATATACAAGCCTATTGTACTTTTTGTTATGTTTATATTATAATGTTTGTCATCATGTCTTCCTGTCTTGTTGTGTAATGTTCACTGTGGGCCTAGGGAGCACTGCAACTTCAAATTCTGTGTGTGCAACCTGTAAATATGGTTTTTGACAATAAAGCTGACTTTGACTTTGATTTTGAATATTAAACCCTCTTGTCTGATTTTATTTAGTATGGGGTCGACCTGAGCAGCGGTTTTCACTACTAATTTGAATCAACAGATTAGCGGATGGCCGCGTGTTAGGGCGGGACATCCCCTCTCGCCACCAAACCAACCGGGAGGTTTCGCTTCTCTCATCGCTGTCATGAGTCCAATGCGAGCAGAAGGCTCCAGCGCGCTGCTGTCTACGGGAGACGCGGACAACGGGACTGTAGCGAGCGACCCACCGGCTATGTCTTCATCAGCATGATATCGCAGCGGGAAAAGGGCGAACTTGCTCGATTCTACACGGTCACGGATCCCAGAAAGCACGAGAAAGGATACACTGTGTACAAAGTCACCGCAAGGGTAAGTTGTCACCAGCGGCTTGTTGGGAAACAGGGTTCCGTGGTAACATGATAGCAGTCACTATTGTTGGAAGTGTATCCCACCGAGTCGGCTGTAGCAGTTAGCTTGCTATGCTCGACTTCCACTGTTTACTGGCTAGCAGAGAGCTGTCATTGGTTAGCCACCTCAGCTAACCTCGGTGATCACCGCGGGCAACCCTAAAACCAGTTCATGACTCGTGACATGAATTAT
>CM059282.1:30382574-30385074 GCA_030347295.1 Setipinna tenuifilis | reverse complement strand
ACCCCAATAGGGTTTTCACTGCATATGGTCCATTTCCACGGCTGTTTATTATGCTCCGTGGTTCTAGAGCCTTAGGAGCATTGTTCCCAATCAATAGCTCCACATCAGCGTTTAATGTTGGAATTCGTACTTCCTTCAGGTAAGTCCATTTTGTTAGTTCCTTTGTTTTAGGTATATTCCTGGTACCTACAGGCATGGAGGTCTGGGTGTATGCTTCTGGAAGTGTGATGAAGTTGTTCTCGGTCAACGCACTGACCTCCAGACCTTTCACCAGGTACGTGTCCACAGGTTTTTCCTGGTTCATTGTTCTTAACAGTACATTGGTCTTTTTTCCAGGGATGTTCAATTTGTGCATGAGTTTCTCTGTGAGGAATGTTGCAGAGCTGCCAGGATCTAAGAAGGCATAGGTGTTTATGACTGTGTTACCCTTGGAGCATTTCACCTGCACAGGTACAATTGACATGGCACAGCTGGAGACTTTGTGTGTGTTACCGGCCCCAGCATGCTCACCCACATCAGCAGACGAAGCCTTTATGGTACTTGCAACAGTCTGTTGTGATGTTGACACGTTTGCCTTGATGTGTAGTGCACTGGGATGTGGCTTCTTGCAAACTGAGCAGGTAAGGCGCTGTACACAGTCTTTGCTAATGTGACCGGCTTTGGTCAGGCATCCAAAACAGATTCCATTCTGCTTAAGGAAGGTGATTTTGTCCCTGTGTGGCTGTGTATCAAACTGCAAACATGTCTCCAGATTATGCTGACCAGTGCAAAACAGACAAGAGGTAGCTGGTGGTACTGCAGTTGATGCCACGATCATACTGGTGGCAAAACTTGCTTTCGCAGGTGGCTTCACTGCAGTGTTGGGTTTCATTTTGCCGCTTGTCTCTTCGATGTCACCAAACACTGGATCGGACACAATTGTGACTTGCTTTTCAATGAAGTTGACCAAGTCCTTCATTCTGACTCTGATATTTTGTTCTTGTATTTTACATGCTTCAACACGCCACCTCTCTCTCCATTTGTATGGCAATTTGAGCAGTATGTTTCTCATGTTCGTAATGGTATCCATTTCCTCCATATACTCTACATTCTCCATGGCGTTACAGCAACTTCTTAAAAACAGTGCAAAGTCCTGAAGAGCCGTTACATCTTCTGATTTAATTGCTGGCCATGAGAGTGCCTTATCGATATAAGCACAGGATATCCTGTACTCATTACCAAAATGTATTTCGAGCAGCTGTCTAGCCTTTCTGTAGCCTCTGCTGGCATCAACCATCAGCTGACAGCTTTTAACCAAATCTTGTGCCCTCCCCCTAGTGTACTGAATAAGGTACAGCAGCCTATCGTGGTTATTGTCTGTTTTAGACTCAATAATGTGGTCAAACCAGTGAATGAATGATTTGTATTGTAAAATGTTACCATCAAAGATTTCAATGTTTCCTTTGGGCAGAGTTGTTAATAACTGTTGCTTTATGAGCAGGCTTGTTAACTGGTTCTGTGTTTCTAAAATCCTACTGATGGCATCAGTGCCCTGGTTGCCGCTTGCTTGGGTTAATGGGGCTTGAGGAAAGGGGGTGTGAGGTGTGTAAGGCCTACCATCACCAATGGCTGTATGAGCTGTGGCTGCTTGTATTGTACTGGTGGGTCTAGCTGCAGCAGGGGTGAAGAGAAACTGGACAGTTATGTTTTCTTTGGGCCTTACAGTGACTTCCTCACGATATTCACTCAAGTCGTCTCCAGCACTGCCACCAAGTTGGTCTTCTGCATCTTTTAGATATTGCAATTTGGCGGTATTTGCTTCCAATTCTGCTTCTATGTCAAGTTTTTCTCTTTTTTTCCTTAGTTCTTCTTTTTGTAACAGCAATTGAGCTTCCTCATGTTCAATACTGTGTCTCTTTTCTAAAGCTGCGGTCTTTGCCAATAATGCTGCCCTTTCTGCCTCGGCGCAAATGCGCGCTGACCTCGTAGAGGACAGTGATGTTTCACTGCGTCTTGATGCATTACTGCGCATTGACCTAACCGACAGTTGATCATCAGGGGCGGCCATTGTTTGCAACTCTGGAAATGACACATTTTGTGAACTGCTGACGTGACTTTCCACCGCAGAAATCCACTTAGACACGTTGGAAGTGAAAGCGTCAATCTCATCCACTCTAGGGCCGTACCAGGATTTTGTGTCGTCCGACTTGTCCCTCGCATTCAATGTCTGCTGGTACGAAACATGTAACGCTTTAAACTCCTCCAATTGCACATAAAATTTGGTCATATTTCCTTTTACTTCCTCAAGACATTCTTCGTCATCCATTAAAGTATTAACAATTCGCATTCGCCTCGTCAGGTGGGACATTCTGCCCGCTCGGGAAGAGCGCATCTTTGCTGAGGTGCCCTCCATCTCTAAAGTGTCTTTGTCGGAATCTGAACCAGCCATATCGATTTCAAACAGTTAAGTTTTTTTCCAACAAAATAGATATTCAAAATAGTCCACAAAGTTTCAACAAAA
>CM059282.1:30372574-30375074 GCA_030347295.1 Setipinna tenuifilis | reverse complement strand
CTTGTCTTGGTGTGTGTGTGTGTGTGTGTGTGTGTGTGTGTGTGTCTGTGTGTGTGTGTGTGTGTGTGCATGTGTCTGCTCCATGACAAATGAAATTCCTCCTCATACCCCAGGACCAATCCACCACACACACACACACACACACACACATACACACACACACACACACACACCGCCATGGCAGACGCCCTGTGCTCATCTCTTGGTGTGTGTGTGTGAGTGTGTGTGTGTGTGTGTGTGTATGTATGTGTGTGTGTGTGTGTGTGTGTGTGTGTGTGACCTGCAGCTGTCCCCTACATTACTCTCTGCTCTGGAGTCTCACAGCCACAGCTGAGAGGGCTTCAGGCCAAATCCCTAACACACACACACACACACACACACACACACACACACACACACACACATGCACACACACACACGCGCGCGAGAGAGAGAGAGGGAGATAGAGAGAGAGAGAGGGGGAAAGGGCGATAGTAAGGGAGATAGAGAGGGAGATAGAGAAGGAGGGAGGGAAGGATGGAGGGAGGGGTGGAGAGGGGGATCTGATGGCGTGGTGACAGAGAGAAAGGCGAAGGACGTGTGTGTGTGTGTGTGTGTGTGTACATACCAGGAGAAAAGGGAAGGAGACACAAAGACAAAAACAAACAGATGGAAAGGACAGACTGAAAAGACGGAGAGAAAGAAAGAACAGAGTGCCCCAGAGAGAAAAAAACAAGAGAGGGAGAGACAACAAGAAAGAGAAAGAATGAGAGAGAGAATAAGAGAGTGAGAGAATAAGAAAAGGATGGAAAGAGAGAGAAAGAATTAAAGAGCGAATGAGAGAGCAAGAACAAAAGAGGGAGAGACAACAAGAAAGACAAAGAAAAAGAATAAGAGAGTGAGAGAATGAGAAAAGGATGGAAAGAGAGAGAGAATAAAGAGAGTGTGGGTCAGAAGTATTTTCCTGGTAAACCAGCCCCTCGTACTTCACTGCGCTTTGTCTAGAGGGTCCGGCACTGGTCTCATTCAGAGCGTTGGTCGTAGGGCAGACTCCATCCTAGTGGTGGAACACTACACAGTGGGGCACTACAACTATAGGACTCCTCCAGTAGAACCATTCAGAAGTGTGTGAGTGTGTGTGTGTGTGTGTCTGTGAGTGTGTATGTGTGTGTATGTGTATGTGTGTGTGTGTGTGTGTGTGTGTGTGTGTGTGTGTGTGTACAGTGGGGCACTAGAACTATAGGACTCCTCCAGTATCTCTTCCCGACCAGGGCCAGTGCCGGACCAAAGTCAGCTGCCCGCATTTCACACACACACACACACACACACACATATATACACACACACACACACACACACACACACACACACACACACACACACATATACACATACACTAGCCGCTAACCCCACACTTCACACACACACACACACACACACACACACACACGCACACACACACACGTACACGCACACACACACACACTAGCCGCTAACCCCACACACACACCGCTCTGCAGAGTACAGTTTAATATCCTGGAACACCAGTCAGATCTGTCCCACACAAGCCCTGCCTGGCTTACTTCAGCACTGGTTAGAATGTTACGTGCACGAGACGATCTAGAATCATCAAAGCTTTTCTATAGCCCCTTTTCACCATCTCTGTAACGTCCACAGATCAGGTTCTGTGGTAGCCCAGCCCAGCCAATTGCTCTCTAATTTCCCCATAGCTTCCCCCCTTTCTCACGGCCCCCAAAAGTTTCTCCTGTATCTCCACTGACGACCATATGGCTATTAGGGCGTTTACTTCGTCCCCTGTCCATGGGACGACACTTTTATCTTCAATGCTGCTAGCACTAGTCATTTTTGCTGCTGTCGCTAAAAACAAGCGTTGCTGTAGCAACAACCTCTGTGACGTTTGTGGTGCCCAACCCTGGCCCAGGAACTTCCCGTTTTTTTTGGGCACCGGCACCAGTCCTGTATTGGTCGAAATGCGTGGAACCGGTGCTATTTACGGCACCGGCACGGAACCAGCACTTTCACCGTGTCGGTCGAAACATGGTACAGTAGAACTATTCAGAACCGCGCAGAACCCAGAACCTCAAGTCCAGCTGGGTGAGAACAGAACACTGAACAGGGCACATGGACTGGGCTCAACAAGAACCTGCAAAGGGCAATACTGCTGGGGCAATATTACAGGGGCAATAATACAGGGGCAGGTGTAATACTCCAGGGGCAATACTATTGGGACAGGACTACAGGGGCAATATTACAGGGGTAATACTACAGGGGCAATATTTCAGGGGTAAGAGTACAGGGGTAATATTATACTACATTTATATTATACTACTGGGGCAATACTACTGGGGTAACAGTACAGGGGCAATACTCCAGAGGCAATACTACTGGCGCAATACCACTGGGGCAGGACTATTGGGGTAAGAGTACAGGAGCAATTACTACAGGGACAATACTACAGGGGCAATTACTACAGGGGCAATACTACAGGGGTAATAATAAA
>CM059282.1:30337574-30340074 GCA_030347295.1 Setipinna tenuifilis | reverse complement strand
ACACACACACACACACGCAATGACCATATGCTACTACAACAGGGGGCTTCATACGCCGAAAACATCACAATAGGACCCAGCCAAATAAAGACGACCTTCACCAAACTCATCACCACACTGTCTGTCTGTCTGTCTGTCTGTCTGTCTGTCTGTCTGTCTCTCTCTCTCTCTCACACATACGCACACACGCTTGCTATCGCTCACAAGTGGAGTGCGTCGCTACACTTCTAAAAAAAAGTTCCGTAAAGGTGTGTCGGTGTGTCGCTGGTGGTGCACCTGTACCGGGCTCTCTGCGAGGGTCACCGCTCCTCCACGACAACAACAACTCACACACGCGGCGTTTCAACAGCCCTCGCATGCACACCTGACTGCTGGACGGGGTCTCGAGGATCTGTGAAGCTGCTCTGCGTGTCGGTCGCTTTTCATTTGTCTTTGAACACCTGCGCTCGTGGCAGAGAAAGTGCAACGCAAGGACAATGGTACTTACTCCGTCAAACGAGAGAAAGCTCGCTCTTTTCCACCGGTAACGGAGAAACCACGGGGCTTGGAGGCGCGCTGCACTGCTGAGTATCGCACTACCACACGGCCGAGAGGCGCTCGCGGGAGGCAGGCGTGTAGGAGAGGTGACCGAGGCAGAGAGCGAGCTGGAGGAGAGAGAGAGAGAGAGAGAGAGGGGTAGACGGGGGGAAGAGAGAGAGGCAGAGAGGGAAGAGAGTCAACTCTCTCGCGCCACTCTCCTCTGAGCACTGGAACTGAAGCTCCGCCGCGCGCCGGGGCAGTCTAGCGAGACTCTCTTCTCGTGCTCACTCTTGCTCTCACTCTCGCTCTCGTGCTGCTCTCCACCAACAAGACTGACTTAAAGACGCGGCCCAAGGAAGCAGGAAGGCGCGCGTCATGAGCCTCGTGATGTAACGGTCGCACCTACCAATAAGAATGCCCCGCTGGCTCGGGACCACCACCACGCGCTGGACTTGACCGAGGAGCACGGAGGCAGCGGCAGCAGTAGGAGGGGAGCCTCTCCGAGTGTGTGTGTGTGTGTGTGTGTGTGTGTGGGGAGCCTCTCCGTGTGTGTGTGACCAGACCGGACTGAGACCAGTCGCATCTTAGGACAGAGATTTCTTTCGGTACCGTCGCCCTGTTTCCCAAAAGTCATTTGCTAAACTTCCAAAACCTGATTGCTGTTTTCATGCATTGGCAAAAAAGCAAGCCATGAATAAGAATTATTTAAAATAAAAATAAACATTTAAACATTTGGAGCCGATGAGTCCAAATTGATTTTTTAAGAGTGATTAATTAAGATTGATTGGTTGATGAATTGATTAGTTGATTGACTGGTTGGTTGGTTGGTTGATTGAGGGCAACAGTGTTAACTGAGTGCAAACACCTGACTGACTGTGGCTGCCGGTGTGGAGCTGTTGTGTGTGTGTGTGTGTGTGTGTGTGTGCGGGTGTGTGTTCTGTGGCCTGATGCCGTTATGAGCTCCCGTGAGCTCTCGTGAGCAGACACCCAGAGCGTGCTACTGTCAGCACCGCGCTAATGTGGCGGAGGGAGGCTCGTGCAGACAGCTAACGCGTGAAGGGAAAGTGTTGAGCGTTTCATTCTGGACTGGCGCGAGCCGAGCTGTGCGTCAGAGCTCAAGAATGCGCTATGCACGCGGGGCCGGCCGGTGTGCCTGGTCAGCTCGCAGCATGCGGACAGGCTCGCCCATGCACGTGCGACCAACCCCGGGCGGGCCAGCCGGCCGTTATTTCTTCTTCAACAGTTTCTGTACTGCCTGCTCGTGCGCTGGGTTAAAATGGGGCATGTGTGCCACACACACAAACTGTAAACTGTAAACTGTAAAATGCACCTTTCTTAAAATCTTAAAATCAACACGCCCAGCTGCTGTGTGCTCAATAGGCTATAGTATTTCAAAACTCGGGTCGAATAATTGTTTCATTACTCTCCCATAATTCAGAGGATTTGTCATGTTTAATCGTGTTCATGATTCGTCATGCCTGTTTAGTGTTTAGTGTCTGCTTTGTCCTGCTGTGTTAAAAGCAGACTCGCGGTCGCCTGTGAATGCGACATGTGAAAGAAGCAGCATTGGTTGTTCATGATGTGTCTGCCTGGTCTTTTGTGCTCAGAAAATATTCTATAATTCTTTATCACAGTTTAGGCTCATAGTTACACCCGAGCGGGCCCGGGAGAGCCCTCATCCTGCGGTGACAAAGATGTTTATTTAGCCCATAAAAATGCCGCCATCTGATCCACTCAAACACACTCTCCAAACGGCCAGAGGACTTTTCGTTTATACACCGATTTGTCTTCCCCAAATGCTGACTAGCTTGTCTTTAATTATTTCCTAAACTAGATTTGTATTAACATTTCTGTTCTAAAAATATATAAAAAACAGTGTCTCTATTTATTTGGACCAGTAGTCTCTTTTTATTTAGTCCTACAATTTCTCTGAACGGATTTTAGAAGAAAAGCAGTTTTTTAAAAATCCCATGATGATTAC
>CM059282.1:30330380-30332880 GCA_030347295.1 Setipinna tenuifilis | reverse complement strand
CACAGTGTCATTATGTCATTGTCCCCTCCCCCCCCCAGTCTTATTATGTCATTGTCCCCTGCCCCCCCCCCAGTCTCATTATGTCATTGTCCCCTGCCCCCCCCCCCAGTCTCATTATGTCATTGTCCCTTGTCCCCTGTCCCCAGTGTCACAGTGTCATTATGTCATTGTCCCCTCCCCCCCCAGTCTTATTATGTCATTGTCCCCTGCCCCCCCCCCAGTCTTATTATGTCATTGTCCCTTGTCCCCCCAGTGTCACCTGTCGCCCCCCCCCCCCCCAGTCTCATTGTCCCCTGCCCCCCCCCCCCACACTGTCATTATGTCATTGTCACCTGTGCCCTGTCCCCTGTGTCACAGTGCCATCATGTCATTGTCACCTGTCCCCAGTCTCATTATGTGATTGTCCCCTGTCCCCTGTCCCCAGTCTCATTATGTCATTGTCCCCTGTCCCCTGTCCCCAGTGTGGCCCTGATCAACCACAGCTGCAGCCCCAGTGTCATTGTCACCTATAAGGGACACCTGGCTGAGGTGCGCGCCGTGCAGTATATGGAGCCTGGGGACGAGGTGAGCAGTGTGTATGTGTGTGTGTGTGTGTGTGTCTGTGTGTGTGTGTGTCTGTGTGTGTGTGTGTATATGTGTGTGTGTCTGTGTGTGTATATATGCGTGTGTAAATATGTGTGTGTATATGTGTGTGTGTCTGTGTGTGTATATATGCGTGTGTAAATATGTGTGTGTATATGTGTGTGTGTCTGTGTGTGTATATATGCGTGTGTAAATATGTGTGTGTGTGCATGTGTGTGTGTTTGTGTAAATATGTGTGTGTGTGTGTGTATATGTGTCAGTGTTTGTGTGTGCCTGTGTGTGTCTGTATATGTGTGAGTGAGTGTTTGTCTGTGAGTGTGTGTGTGTGTGTGTGTGTGCATGTGTGTGTGAGTGTGTGTGTCTGTGTGTGTATATATGCGTGTGTAAATATGTGTGTGTGTGTAAATGTGTGTGTAAATATGTGTGTGTGTGTAAATATGTGTGAGTGTGTGTGTGTGTGTAAGTATGTGTGTGTGTGTATATGTGTGAGTGTGTGTGTGTGTGTAAGTATGTGTGTGTGTGTATATGTGTGAGTGTGTGTGTGTGTGTAAGTATGTGTGTGTGTGTATATGTGTGAGTGTGTGTGTGTGTGTAAATATGTATGTGTGTGTATATGTGTGAGTGTGTGTGTGTGTGTAAGTATGTGTGTGTGTGTGTATATGTGTGAGTGTGTGTGTGTGTGTAAGTATGTGTGTGTGTGTATATGTGTGAGTGTGTGTGTGTGCCTGTGTGTGTCTGTATATGTGTGAGTGAGCGTGTGTCTGTGAGTGTGTGTGTGTAGTATGTGTGTGTGTGTGTGTGCAGCCGTATTTAATTATTCACAGTCTGTGTGTGTGTGTGTGTGCAGCCATTTAATTATTGACCGTGTGTGTGTGTGTGTAGATCCTGACGAGCTACATTGATCTGCTGTACCCAACGGACGACAGGAACGGCCGACTCAGAGACGCGTACTACTTCACCTGCAGCTGCTCACACTGCCTGGCCAGAGACAAGGTGTGTGTGTGTGTGTGTGTGTGTGTGTGTCAGAGATGCATACTACTTCACCTGCAGCTGCTCACACTGCCTGGCCAGAGACAAGGTGTGTGTGTGTGTGTGTGTGTGTCAGAGATGCACACTACTTCACCTGCAGCTGCTCACACTGCCTGGCCAGAGACAAGGTGTGTGTGTGTGTGTGTGTGTGTCAGAGACGCATACTACTTTACCTGCAGCTGCTCACACTGCCTGTCCAGAGACAAGGGGCCCTATTTTGCCGCGGCGCATTGTGCATTCGCGACATGCGCATGCTGTCATTGCTATTCTGTGCCAGCGCAACGTTCATTTTTTCAGGCAAAAAATCACGTTGTCTAGATAGCAGATGACATTGCGCCGTGACGGGCGGCTCAGCGAAAAGAAGAGGTGTGGTCTGGCGCAAAGCGCACCAGATGCTATTATGAGGACGTAGAAACCATTTGCGCTTCTGATTAATAAAAAGGTGCTTTTTCGTCACTGGCGCATTGTTGAAAAGCTATTTTAGAGGCGCACAACGCTTTGAACCCCGATGTACCTGCGCCAGAGAGGCGAGCTGAACTGGCAGAAAATGTATAGCCTGTATAGCTATGTATTTGTATGTTTTAGTAAGCAAACATGCACAAATAATGAGAATATAGCAATGTTGTGCAGTTTATAGCAATGTTCTGCAGTTTATTTACCATTTCTTTTGTCGTTTTAAATAAACAGCGATTGCAATGTTCTGCAGTTTATTTACAATTTCTTTTGTCGTTTTAAATAAACAGCGTGGCAAGTTGTAAGAAATTATATGGACAAATCATCAAAAAGAAAACTAGTGGACTAATGGTTTGATGGACCTATACCTTCCGTTTATTTTTTATGTTTCCTTTGAGTTTAAGGCTTTGTTTCCCGTCTTCTAACGTTGTTGTAC
>CM059282.1:30290380-30322880 GCA_030347295.1 Setipinna tenuifilis | reverse complement strand
GCAGACATATATAAGGGGGCAGTCATAAATGTGAAGGGGGCATCATGTACACATCATGCTCCAGCATGATGGTGTACATGATAGTAGTGCTGATAGTAACAGTGTTTTGGTGGGCAGTCAAAGTCTAAATTAAAGGTAATTTCCTGCATTCTGGTGCATTTTAACAGGTTGTTAGATAGCTTAATGTTATCTTTCTAAGTGAAAGGACAGCAGAAAGAAAATCCATGCTTTACATAGTTTATTTTTAAAATTGTTAACATATGTGTCTGTTATTAAGGATATCACTTAAAAATAATGCAATTATGTTGTATTTGATGTTTGTAGGCTAAGGTCTAATTAGGCGCCTGCCACTTTAAATTTCTCCTTATAATCCTAACGTGAAAGAAAGTCATGTTCTAACTACGTTTCTATGCAAGATGCTAGGAAATCAAAGGGCTAGCGCAGATGTGGATACATTTGATTATATTTTCTATGGAATTAATAAATATTCCAAAACACCTTGAGAAGACTCTTTATTAGACTATGCAAGAGATGTGTCTTTTTTTTTGTTTGCATTTTTTTGTTTGGGTTCAGTGACGTACGTAAGTTGTTTGCTTTGCTTTGGGAATGGACCCGTCCTCTTCTGAAATCGGTTTTGTTGGCTATTAATAGGTTACGTTAACATCACATGTTAGTTTTTGGAATGAACTTGTGCGCATATGGCATATCATCAACGTGAGAAGGCAATATACTGATGTATTCCTGTTTGGACAGTTAGGCTATAATCATCATGACTGAGCTTTCATTAGCCTACCTCAAAATGGTCAACAGAAAGTTGCCTAGATCATATTTGAAATAACCACGCGCCCCTGTGCTGGATGCCAAGAAACGCTCCGTGAGTCTTGCTTATCAATAAATAGTAAACTTATATATGCACCTGCGCTGTCTACTAACTGATAGCTACGCTACAACATGCGTGAGGGAGTGCATTCATAGACTATCTCGAACGTGGCTGAATGCATTTGCACACCCGCCACAGTGGCAGGTAAAATGGCAAAATTCACCCGCCAACACTCATTTACCCGCATTTGGCGGGTGGTTAATTTCCATCCCTGGCGTGCAGTTTGTCCGTATACTTAGGGCAATTCTCTCACAGTTATGTCTACAATGCGATCTTGACAGGCGGTGTACAGGCCTTTGAGTGTTGTGTGTGTGTGTGTGTGTGTGTGTGTGTGTGTGTACGTGTGTACAGGCGTTTGAATGCTGGGCATCCATTCATTATGTGGCTGTTGTTTCTATTGCTTTATCGTTATGCAGCAAGCAGCATAGTTCATGACGCCTCGCAAACCCTAATAATCCCCTAACCCTAAATATATATATTATACCAGTCACTATATGTGTGTGTGTCACTATCTATTCTCCAAGACTGCCACTCTGGAGTGGGGCTGTTGACAGAACTGGTGGTGTAGAGGTAGAGTGGGTACTCACTATGCAGAGGGTCATAGGTTCGCGTCCCAAGGTGGCTAGTGAGAATGGAAGTGGTGGAGTTCTTTTCAGATCGTTCCTGTCAATGTACTACCAGACATGAGCCCATACAAAGAAAGCTATTGGGAGGGCTGGTGGTGCGGGAATAGTGTGTATGCCTACCAGACCGAGAGTTGTGGGTTCGCGTCCTGGGACGGCTAGTGAATATGTACACTGTGGGACCTTTTCCAGACCCTTGTTGCCAGTGCACTGATGGACATGAGTCCATACAAATAAAATTACAATATAATAAATACCTAACCATGACCCTAACCCCAATAATCCCCTGACCCCTCCCAGTGATGTAATGCTTATGGGCATGAGGCAAGAGGATGTCCACTGCGGCCACTTTAATAAAACACACACACAATAAGTTGCTAACTATGTCCTTCTCGTGCACAAACACACACAGCATTCTAGAACAGTATGCTGTACCAACATGCGTTTGAGCACATCAATTAACATTTGCTGCAAAATGCGCTACAGCAACCTAACTATAACACACGCTGTCGGTCAGTAAGTCTACAATGCCAGTCAATGTACAATAACCTAAAAAATGCAAACAACTTGAAACAAATCACTTAAAATCTAGCCTCTGTCTGACAGTATGGCACGTTACTGATATGTATTGTAAATACACACTTTATCAAACAATGTAAGTGACATTTGTATGTATTCATGCACCTTTGATAATAGACAAATAAAGAGTATAGGCTATACCTATACAGTTTAGAAATGAATTACAGTATTTTGTGTAAAGTACCGTATGTATTAGAAAATGTTGATGCGAGTCACAAGGTGTTTTTCAGTGGATTTTCTATAGTTCGCAATTTTTCTGGATTCTAACTGCAGTACACATTTCAGAACTGAAGATAAATTGTGTCAATCAAATATGCACAATCATACAAACAGAAAACACATCACTCCAGAAACACACCAGGATGAACTGTAACATGTGATACCTTCACCCTGTGCTTACATATAACCACATTGTGTTCCACTGCAGGAAAGGTGAACGCCCATTACCTGCATCAATTAGAGTATGTTTCACTGCAAAAGAATGTACATGTAATATGTGTTGTACATGTAAATGTATGTAAATATTAGCCTGGGCCCGCCCATACTGCCTGTGATGCTACATTGAGAGAGACTTGCCAGACCAAGCTCTGTCTACAAGCTTGGTTCGACAGCCAGGCTATGTAAATATAGTCATCCATAGAAGTCGTTTTTGGCCCTACCTACTATAATGCTGATCCATGGTGCTGCTGCATTTTGGATAAACCATGATAAAGCCTACAGTACATACTGGTAATGGAATACACAGCAACTCCAATAACAACTTTCTACATCACATTGTTTTGCCCATAAACATGCAAATGTAACCTCTTTGTTTACCTGTTACGTAACAAGCTATAAAAATAAAAAAATATTATGAAGAAATACACACCTAAGTGTAAAAGTGCTAAATATCAATAATTATTTGGCTAAAAGATGCCTCAAGCACATTATTTCTTTTTTTTGTGACAAAATGCAAAATGCTGTGCTTTGTTACACTGTATTGTATTGCTTTTAGGTTTTGGTCCTACAGTTAACTGTTTTGATAAGAGTATCCAAATGTCTGAAAATTTAGCTGTAGTTGTACATAATTTTGTTGGTCATGAACATTAAATGAGAGAAGTATTTATGAATTTTGGTCGAAGTGGTGATTGAACGCAATTGTGTGAAAGCAACGCGAAAGAGAACGTAGTTTGTCTCCCATAGACTTTGGTTCATGCAAATGTGTTAAGAGTTTTGCAAAAGTGAACATTGCCCTGCAAAACGCGTGAAAATGATTGGTAAAAACTGTAAAGCAGGGCTATGCTAACATTATTATGCTATGCTAACATTATTAAAGCAGGTCTATGCTAACATTATTATGCTATGCTAACATTATTAAAAATCCCGTTATCCCTCCAGGGCTGGACCCAGTGACCCCACCCGACACCAGTAGGCTGCCTAAGAGGAGACTGGTGCTACTGGGCAAGACTGGAATGGGAAAGAGCGCTTCAGGAAACACCATACTGGGGGGAAATATATTTCTCTCAAAACGATGTGCCAGCTCTGTAACAGAACAGTCACAGGTCGAGGAGGCAGTTGTTGCAGGAAGGCTTGTGTCTGTGGTTGATACTCCAGGGTTGTTTGATACTGACCTCACAGAGGAAGAAGTAGTGTTTGAATTAGGGAGGGCTATTTATGAGTGCAGCCCAGGACCCCATGCCTTTCTCATTACTTTGTCACTGACTGCGAGATTCACAGGACAAGAACAGAAGGTTACTGAAGTGATCAAAGCATTTTATGGAGAAGATGCTTTAAAGTATACCATAATCCTCTTCACGTATGGGGATCAGTTAGAGGGGCAGACAGTAAAAGAAGACATACAGCAGAACAAGGCTCTTAGTGCTCTGGTCAAACAGTGTGGAGGGAGATACCATGTGCTTAACAACAAAGATCGGGGAAACGGGCGTCAGGTGACTGAGCTGCTGGAGAAGATTGACTTGATGATCGATCAGAATGGAGGCAGCTACTACTCTAACAAGATGTTGGAGGATGCAGTGAGATGCAGGACAGAGACGGTACTGCAGGATTTGAGGGAGCAGATGAAGAGAGAACATCGAGAGGAACAGCAGCGGCGAGAGGAAATTAACACAGCTAAAAGAGAGGCAGAGGAAAGCATTAAGAAAGAAATGGAAGAGGAAATGAGAAAGCTGAGAATGAAAGATCAGGAGGAAATAGAAGTACTAAAGAGAAAGTTGACAGCAGTGCAAAGCCAGACTAGGCCTGCTAAAGCCAGTGAAGGAGAAGAGAAAATGAGCAATCAAGCAGACGGGCAGAACAGCATATCGGCAAACGGCCAGGCAGCCCATGAAAATCAGGGCACAGGCAGAAACAGGCCCAGTGGCCCTTCAGAAAGCGCATTAGTGGCGATGAAAAGCCAGACTACAGCCAGTGAAGCTAAAAGGAGCAATCAAGCAGACGGGCAGAACAGCACAGCGGGAAATGGCGGAAGCGGGTCCAGTGGCCCTTCACGATTTAGCGCATTTATGGCATTCATGAGGAGACACTGGAAGGCTTTGGTTGCTGCAGCTCTAAAAGGTGGACTAGTGGGTGCAGGTGTTGGAGCAGGTGTTGGAGCATGTGTTGGAGCAGGTGTTGGAGCAGTAGGTGGAGCAGGTGTTGGAGCAGGTGTTGGAGCAGGTGTTGGAGCAGGTGTCGGAGCAGTTGTTGGAGCAGTACGTGGAGTGATGTGTGCAGTAAAAGCCATCAAAGACAAAGCAGACTAGTAGTAAAGCTTATTCATCCTAAAGAAAATTTAGGAACTGCAGTAACTATGTGAACATTGGAACTGACAAAATGTTTTCAGAGTTCTCATACTGCCCAGTCAAACATGTTGTAGGTATACAGGTGATTCTTTTATGTACTTTCTTAATAAGAAGACAAAGGAGGTGTTATAAAGTCAATTTCCAGTCTAAACTAAATTTTGACGAAATAGGTACAGGCAGAATGATAAATCTGTACAACTTTGTACCTTATTATGTGCTTTGCAGAGTCACCTGAGGGGAATAAATCAAGTGGTAAAATATCTGCAACATCTTTGAGATTAACCCTGTCATATTCATATTTCCTCTCCACAGCATACGTATGACAGTGTGCTTCAAAATACTTCACAGTTTGTACTCTGAGAGAAAGGAGTGTCCCATGTTCACAAAGAGGAACTATGTTATGTATGCACTTATTTTACCAAAGAGCTGTTCATCATTAAAGTCACGGTGTAAAGCAATGGAATACACACACTGTAAAAAATCGCTGTAAATTTCCGGTAATATTTTACAGGAAATCATTGTATATTCAGGTTTACAGTAAAATATTGGAATCTGCAATGCATTATGGGATACCATGCAGAATACAGTTCACAGTTGTAAATTTAGAATAAGCTAGGGTTATTTTACCAGATGCTGATGTCATTTCTTATTTAGTCAGGATCTCAACCATAATGAAAAACCAATGGTAGGCCCTATGCATAACCACATTATGTAAGGTCTGTATTCAGGGTATAAAATTAACTTTTTGACATATACCTGCCAATGGCCTGTAATGTCTGACTGGCCAAAAAATATTTTTACCGGCCACTTATGTTGTACAATAGTAAAATAGTGTTGAATGAAGCCATTGCTTACTACTGTATGTCATGTGAAGTATTCTGGTTTAACTAGGCCCAGGTGATTCAGTTACTTAGTTTTATATTACATATGACTGATCACATCCTTTTTTCATACGAATATGTTGAGTTTATTTCTTTGCTCTGTACTAGGCCTACTGTAAAGCTTTTTTGGTCAATTTACTAATACATGATCTTGACACTATGGCACTAATGGGCATTGATAAAGGTGGATGGCAAAAGTATAGGAAGGTTCCAAAGTTATCTTTGGTTATATCAGAGAGAGAGAGAGAGAGAGAGAGAGAGAGAGAGAGAGAGAGAGAGAGAGGCATACAGGTATGGTCTGCGCGCTGCGCACAATTGGGAAAGAAATGTCTCTCTGCTCACGTTTGCGGCTTTGCACATCATCTGTTCAAGCATATGTTTTAAAACTTATTGTTAGTTAGCAATCAGTGGTAATCAGCAATCCACGATAGAGAAATGTCGCTAAAACGCAGTCTGTAGGTAGCCGCGGTGACAAATAGTCAACAATTCGTTGCTAGGACAGCCAGGGACAACTTTGAGAAATGAAGCGCGAGATGCGTGATCTTGCGCAAGCAATATGGCAAGCCATAAATGTGGGTCAGCCTTGCAGGACAAGCAAATGGGTAATGTAGTATGATCATAGGAGTAAATACTTAATGCAAGCAAGCACGCTAGCATAACAGCATTTTTTTATTGCAACACAGCGTTTGAAATGCAATTGTAAATTTCTGCGGAAATGGAAATTAAATGGCTGCACCAAGTTTTTTTTTGCAGCACGTTTTTGGAGTGTTGCGCATACATTGTTTCAATTTCAGCAGGCCCTCTACCATTTCCCACGGGAAGGCAGAGCCAGCAGAAGATGAGCTCAGTCGAGACGCCGAGATACACGAGACGACGCAGAAGGAAATCTACATTTATCTGTAAGTAGACTTATGAATTCTTTACATCGTTTCGCCGTTTCATTGCAGAATCTAAAAGCAGCAGGGCAGTCTAGCATTGTGCAGGTCAGGTCAGGGTAGCATTGCATGTGGCTCGGCAGCACTCGTTATCTCGTGTAGCATACCTGCTTGACTGTTAGCCGTTCTAGCTTGCTCGTAGCAGATTGTATTACTGATTTTTGTGCGGTGTGTTTCAGATTATTAGAGCCTCGGATAAACTACTTGCAAGAAGTAGTTTGATCCACAAGGTATGTTTCTTTGCAAAGTGTGTTTTGCTGAACTTGGCAGCATTTTGTCATTCTGTAGGCATCTTAAACAGCACAAAAATATTCCGAATCAGACTTTCACGTGTGGGGTCCCTGGTTGCACACGCAATTTTAGGAATTCCTGTGCCTGTAAGTCGCACATATACAGACATCACAGGGATCGATTTCGGAAGAGAGTATTGCCAGATACCATTCGTTGCCATATTGAAGGTTGCGAGGCAGAGTTTGGTGAGGAAAAATGTTTAATTTCGCATCTAAAGGGGCACATGCAAGAGGGTAGGACAATTCGTTGCCCCTTTAGAGAATGCAACAAATCATTCTCCGTGAAATCTTCCTTTGCATCTCACATATCTCGATCACACAAAAACACTTCAGCGGATCAGCTTGTAGGCACAGCAGGGCCAGCCTTAGCCAGTGACCGCGCCAGTGAGGCTAGTGCTAGTCGGTTTGACATTCACAATGATGGGGGAGAGGGTGATACAGCTGAAAGGCTGAAACAGCAGGATGCATTTGATGATGATTATGATGAAACACTCTTCTTGAAAAATCTGACCCTGTTTTACTTGAAGCTTCAAGCCAAGCTGTTACTACCAGCTTCTGTAATTCAAACAATTTTTGACGAATTCCAGGATGTCCATGATGTTGCACAGTGCCATACATTTGGAAAATTGACTGAGAAGTTGATGCTTCTAGGTTTGTCAGATAGCACAGTCAAAGCTGTGATTGAAGAACTTAAAAAAGAAAGTCTGTTTACACGCTTTAACAGTCTTTTCAGAACAGATCAGCGACGTAAGACCATCTTTAAGACCACTTTCAATTATGTTGAACCAGTGCGAGTTTATTTAGGTTTAACTGGTTCTGGGAAAGAAGCATATTCCCAATACGTTCCCATACAAGACACACTGCTCAGCCTCCTGGGCAATGAGTCTGTAAAGCAACAGTATGATGAAGTGTGTAGTCGTGTGAATAGTGGTGTAATGCAGGACATTTGGGATGGAGATGTCATGTCCAACAACACACTATTTCAGTCTGACCAATCGCCTTTAGCATTGATTTTATACCAAGATTCATTTGAGGTGGTGAACCCCCTGGGATCAGGGAAGAAAAAGCACAAGGTGCTAGCTGTGTACCTAACCCTGGGTAATATTTCCCCATGGTGCAGGTCAAATGTTGATCACATGCAGCTTGTGCTTTTGTGTAAAGAACATGATTTTAAGACATTTGGGCAGGAGGTAGTTTTCAGTCCTTTGATAAAGGACTTGAAAAGCCTGGAAGAGAATGGTATTTTGAAAGATGGCACTGTCATCAGAGGCGGTCTGTGTGCTATTGCGGGAGACAATCTAGGCTCTCATAACATTGGAGGTTTCCTGGAAAATTTTAGTCGAGCTGAATATTTTTGCCGGTTCTGTGAAATTAGCAGAGGTGAATTTGAATCAGACCCCCTGTTCACTGCTAACCCCAGAACTTCTGAAAATTATCAGGGCGCTCTCAGAAACCTAGAAAGGACTGGAAAGAGCAATGAAATGGGTATCAAGTCTGATTCTGTTTTCAATCAGCTTCAAAACTTTCATGTTTGCATGCCTGGATTGCCACCTTGCTTGGGACACGACCTTTTTGAAGGCGTTGTTTCTTTTGATTTGGGGTTGTTCATCAATCATTTGGTATTTGTGGAGAAACATTTTTCCCATTTGGAATTAAACAGGGCAATTACACACTTGAACTTTCTTGGCAATGACGCAAACGATAAGCCACCAGAAATCAATTCAGGAAGTGAAAAGTTATCTGGGCATGCTGTGCAAAACTGGTGCCTTTTAAGACTGCTGCCTCTGCTAGTGGCAAACAAAATACACACCCTGGCGCAAAGCAAAGTATGGCAACTGGTACTGCTACTTCGAGAAATTGTGGAGTACATTTGCGCTCCAGCAATTACTGCAGACCAGGTGGCATATTTGAGAATTCTCATTGAAGAATACATTTCGGACCGTGCTGAATTCTTTCCTCAAGTGCCTTTGAGGCCTAAGCATCACTATCTCTGTCATTATCCAGAGCTGATCTTGAGGTTTGGGCCACTAATTCGTCTCTGGACGTTAAGATTCGAGAGTAAACATACTTACTTCAAACAATGTGCTCGAAAACTACATAATTTAAAAAATTTGTGTTCCACATTAGCAGAAAGGCATCAGCTTTTGCAAGCTTATTTGAGCGCCGGTAACATCCTTCCTCCTTTGATTAACAGTGACAAAGGGGATGAATTCCATTGCTTGGATTACAACACACAGATTCAAAATGCTGTTTCTCAGTTCCATTTCTCTCCCAGTGTCACTTTGGTCACTAATGACGTAACTATCAAAGGCACCAAATACAGAAAGGGACTCTATGTTGTCATTGGAAAGGAAGATGACTCACTACTTGTTGGTGAAATCAAACTTGTGTTGATTCACACTCAGTCTGCTGTGTACTTTGTTGTCAGGAGATGTCGAGCAATTCACGAAGTTCATTTGGGTGTCTATTCGGTGCAAGAGTTAGAACAGGGCTCCCGCTTTGAATGTCTCCGGCATGAGGAGCTGCTTGATTACTATGTCTTGCCACTGTATAAAGTAAATGACATGTCTGTGCTCATCCTTCACCACTCTTTTCCTTCTTCTCAGGACCATGACTGAACAAATCAGGAAAGCAATCCTGGATGTCTTGCCTACATTACCAGAGGAAACCCTTTCCATCCTTCTGACCAAATTAAACAGCATTGGAGTTGGTTGCCTGTCAGATCTGCAGTATGTTAAGGAGGACGATCTTTCCGACCATCTCCTACCAATAGAATCCCGGAAATTGCTGAATTCCTGGAAAATTGAAGGTATTGATATCTGCTTTGTTGTCATGTCACACAGAATCACACACCTTGTTAAAACATTTTGTAAATATTTTCATTTAGGCTAGAAAAGCAGCAACATATTCCAAAAACATTATACCTGATTAACATTGTTGTTGATAGTTTATGTGGCTCTATGTGGTGTAGTTTGTTAAAATTATTTCATCATCAGTTTGATAATTTTATGATAAGTGACGTGTTGAGACTGTACTATACGTTTTATTGTGTACATGCATTGGGAGAGAAAAGTACACCCTTTGAAATTTCTTGAATTTATACCTAAATTGGTAATCCAACATGTAATATGTTCTCCTTTTAAAATACACCACTCAAACAATTGCATGTTATCTTTTCTTTGGCCATAAGGTGCACATAACTACACCCTTACATTCTGGTTGACCGTCTTTTGACAGCAATACCTTAAAGATTCAGAATATTTTTCGCAGGGCAGGCATTACTTGGCAGCAGTAGCACTGCTGAACTATCTCTATTTACAGACAACCTTTGTAATTATGCATTTGTGAAAATCATATCTTTTAGAGACTGTTTTCTAAGCTATTTTGTATACAAATACATAACCTGTGGTAGTAGGGCATGCTTACTTATTCCTCCCTGTCTTGTGAATGTTTATGTTATGGCCAAAATATATGACTACATGTAATTATTGGGTGGTATGAGCTTAAGAAAACTTATTTGCTCATTCTAGTCTGAAATTCTGAACTGAACTGAAATTCCAACCACATTTTATAATGATGACAAAATTAGGGGGGAATTAAGATATTTTAAAGGATGTACAATACTTTGCCTACTGTATGAATGTGAAAGTTGACTGATGTGTGTTTATAAAATGTATATCTAAACATTTTCAGGGCAGCTGAGGTTCACAGAAAATTCACAAACGGACTTGAGTATGAGCACTTCCAGCCCATCCGCAGCTTCACCCTCCTCGATCAGCCCAGCCAGCAGCATCAGCCCAATCAGTACAAACAGCAGCACCAGCACAGTTGACATAGATTCCTGGCCAGAATGTTTTCAAGTGCCTTGGTCCAAAATGCCTCATGCCATATCAATGGCTGTGCACTCACAAAAACGCCCGTCTCCAAGAGACCGCCGGGAGATGGTTCGTATTATTGTTGACGAAATGAGGGTCATCGAAGCCAATCCGTCAAGATCTGACTGTTTTTCTGTTGCGAAGAAGGTTGTAAGACAATACCCAATGAGCTTCACGGATATCCTGAAGGATGGCACAAAACTTGGGAGTGGGTATGCTTCCCTCGTCAACCAGTTAAAGTCCAGAATTGAACATGTGAATAGAAATGACGCAACCGTTCGACGCCGGAGAGCAAAAACATTGCCAGGCTCTTCCACCCCCAAGAGATCAACAGGACCATCAGACCAATACGGGTGTGTCAATTGGCAGCCTGAGTGTCCTACTGAGGAAACTGAAGACAGCATAAAAAGAAAACAAAAAGAAATGCAAGACATCTTTTCCAAAGAAGGGGCTCCAGGGGGGGAGAGAGGTGCTGTTCCCCAGCTAATGGATGCCACCTACTTTCTGCAACGCAAGTCCATCAATACAACACCTCCTCCCACTTTTTCTCAGCTGATGGAAGACTGGCCATATCTCTTCAGCCAGAGAGGAATCTACAGCCACTTCAAGAAACTCACTGACATAGCCATCCTGGACAAAATGGAGGGTGCAATTGAAGAGAAGGGCAAAATGATTCTCCAGTTTTTTAGGGGAAAACCAACTAATGCACAGGTGAAGGAGGTCCTGTCCAAGTTTGATGAGACTGGCACAACCATTCTTGGACCATGCGTCATCATGTGCTTAATGGCCCACTTCAAGGAGAGCCCTGATGGCCTACTGGTGCAAGTTGGTGTAAGTATGTTTATTTATTTATTACATTTTAGTCTTGCTGTGTCTTTATGAAGATGCTGTTTTAAAGCATTTGTGTGATGTTTTGTGCTTTGTGCTTTTCTGTTTCAGGAATCGGCCACACCTGCTGACATAGAGGCTATGGATCTGCCAGACACACCACGACTTGTACTTCAAGGTAAGCGCTCCAATGTGCCACTACTCACAAAAATAAAGCTAACAACAAAACAACTACCGTGAGGGGAAAAAGGTATTTGATCCCTCGCTGATTGTGCTGGTTTACCCACTATTAATCAATCAGTCGATAATTTAAATGATGGGTGTATTCTAACATGGACAGACAGAAAATCATGAAAATAACTTGCAAATCAATTAAAATATAATCTTTCGATTTCATTGAGGGAAATAAGTGTTTGGCCTCTGTAGCTAAAGAAGACAAAGTACTTAGTGCCAAAGTCTTTGTTTTGTAGCACAGAGGTCAGATGATTCTTTTAGTTGATGACAATGGTTTTGTGCATATTTTCTCTACTTTTCTCTAAATCGTTAAAATACTGTGGCTGTAGCTGGGCAAATGGGTTCCCTCCATAGGATCACTACAGGATTAATGTTTAGAGACTGCCTAGACCACTTCATGACTTCTTCTTGAGCCACTCCTTCATTGCTTTGGCTGTATGTTGTGGATTGTTGTCATATTGGTAGGCCCATTCATTACCCACCTTCAGTGTTGTGGTGGAGGGAACGAGGTTGGCAGTCAGGATTGTACGTAACCTAGACAGCCATGTATTGATGTACTGATGAACTGATGCAACATTGTCACCACAATAGTAGTTTGTAATCTGAAAAATACCTTTAAATTCATATGTGTGTACAGATATTTGACTGGTTGTGTATTTGTTCATGTATTTCAGGCAACAAGTTCCTGTCTGGCATGTGGATGCTGGCCATAGAAAAGAAAGTGGTCATGACGGCACCACAGTCCTCCTTCACAGCTGGCCTTGCGGCTTTATTTGCGTGTTATTACACGTTCAATCTAGAATACCAAGAGGAGGCCTCGTGTCTTGGAATTCATCCAAAGGTATACCTTTTAATCTTAAATCTTAACAGAAAAGTGTGTGCCACTGTTTGTCTGCCTGCAGTGATTTTGGTCGTCTGCAGATGAAGTGTTAAAAAAGACTGCTTGCTACTGCCATTGTTCATTTCTCTTTTATCTACCCCTCCTCCAACTCCCTATGCAGGTGCTTTGTTGGCATAAATCCTGACTCCGGGACGGGCAAGTCAGCCATGAAAAAGAAGCAGTCCATGAGTACCCATGTTGCGACTCTAATGAGGAAGCTCATGGACTTCCATTGGCTGGGTTTTTAGCTTAGCGGTGGTGTAGTGGGAAGGTAATTGAATTTTTTATATTCTTTTTTTTTTAAATATATTTTTTATATTTTTACAAAGGGTGTTTTCAGGTAAATTTGACCACTTGTTTGCAAATTTGGACAGACTTAAATGTTGTCTACGATGTTAACGTGTAAGTTTTAGTGTTTGTTGCTCCTTCTTGACTGAAGGCAAAATGTGTTCAGGTAAAATAGGCCACCAATTCATTTATTACCGGAAAAAAAAAAATATTGTTATTTTAATATTTTTATAACTTTTTTTTTTTGACTGATCTTACTCATGTTCCACAGGTTACTGAATTGTTGGTTAATGAAACCTTGTAAGACACAGACGGTGGTGACAAAAAATACTCTCTTTTTTTCTTTAACATTTTTTCTTTGAATCATTCTTTGTGTACAAGTGTAATTATTTGACCATTCATTTAGGCACAGTAGGCTATTATTAATTTTAAACTTCTTACAGTAAAGTAAAGCAAAGGTCACGATTTACTATTGTAATAATAAAACGGTATGTTACAAAATTTATTCAGTGAAATGGTGTAAAACATCATCAATCCAGTAATGTACTGCAATTCCTTATCACTGAAATTTATTGTAATTGTTCAGGAATTAATTGGTAACTTTGTCAGTAATTTGCTGTAAAATCCCACTGGCTTTATTCACACTTAAATGTTGTATAAAAACATCAAGATACTGTATCAAAACTACAGTAAGTTGTCGGTTTAATGTTACAATAATTTATTGTAATTCCTTAATGGAAATTGTGATTTTACAGCAATTAGCTGGCAACTTTTGCCAGTAGTTTGCTGTAAATTTCAGCCAAAAATGTTTTACAGTGCAGCAACTCCAGTAACAACTTTCTACATCACAATGTTTTGCCCATAAACATGCAAATGTAACCTCTTTGTTTACCTGTTACGTAACAAGCTATAAAAATAAAATATTATGAATATACACATAAGTGTAAAAGTGCTAAATATCAATAATTATTTGGCTAAAAGATGCCTCAAGCACATTATTTCTTTGTGTGACAAAATGCAAAATGCTGTGCTTTGTTACACTGTATTGTATTGCTTTTAGGTTTTGATCCTAGAGTTAACCGTTTTGATAAGAGTATCCAAATTTAGCTGCAGTTGTACATTATTTTGTTGGTGGTAAACATTAACTGAGAGAAGTATTTATGTATTTTGGTTGAAGTAGTTGTCACAGGCAGGGGCGCTAATGCCGCCCTAGAATACTACTCACTAACCCAAGGAGCCAACAGTAAAGCCACAACACAGCAAGGAACAGTGTAAAACAAATCTTTTATTATTCATCTCTAAAAGTCTTTGGCGAAGGGGGAGTTTAAAAAAGGGGATCGGTCTGGTGGCAGGTCACCCGTCTCGCCAGCAGGGGGCCTCGTCTGGTCTGGTGGCAGGTCACCCGTCTCGCCAGCAGGGGGGCCTCGTCTGGTCTGGTCGCAGGCCACCCGTCTCGCCAGCAGGGGGGCCTCGTCTGGTCTGGTGGCAGGCTGAGCAGGAGGGTGGGCTTGCTGGTAGGACACACTACCTGGGTTACCCAGGTGGCCAACTGAAGAGCCCAGTGGCGGTTCACTCGGAGCTGTGGTAAGTGAGGGGGGAGAACACAGCAAAACAGGGCACTTCGTGCTTAAACCAACTCACATGCAATATCAACCACAGCGCATCAAAGCACACAATGAACCACAAAATAAGCCTCTCAGCAGCTCCAATTAACTACGGTAACTGGGTCAGGTAGCACCAGGAGAGGTAGGGGAGAGCCGTGACGAATGAAACACGGGACGTAAGAAACACAGCCATTTTCTCAAAAACAATACACATCTGAAACATCATATGTTGTCAGCATATTCAGCATGCAAGACTTCACAACCCCGGGAAATCTCGTGCCGTGACGTTGCTGCGTTCGAACATTATCTCTGCGAGACTGTTTTTGACATCGGAAAGTAAATATTACCTACTGGTAGTTTTTTGTGATGAAAAATCATTGCGTGTTTCATTCGTGACGACAATGAGGGACGATTGTAACAAACGACACCTTGCGTTCAAAGTTAAAAATGAACGTCATTTCTTATCGGATGTGTTAAATTACACCAGTAACTAATAGAATACACTTGTATGTTGATCATGTGGCAAAATAAATCTAATTTGCTTCACCGTCTTTGAAAATAACCGTTAAGTAAAAAAAGTGTTTCATTCGTCACGGCTCTCCCCTATACCAGCACCAAAATAGGGGTACTGGAACTTAACACATTACAGCACGGGGGCTACCCCGGTCCAGCGCCACTCCGAAGACTCTCCTCGTGACCGAGCCTGGGCTGGAAGGCAGGCGACTGGAAAGTGTAGAAGGCTACAAGCACACAGAACTACAAGTCACACAATCGTGCTTCACTCGAGCGCACGCATTCATCAGTGGGCACGGCAACAAAAGCGAAAGCGGCAGTGAACAATCAGTCTCAAGCAGTCTGCCGCGCAGCAGCCAGCCAACTGGCACAGGGAGGAACGTTTCACAGAGGCACTTAGCTGTAGCGTCGAATAGCGGAGTGGAGTGGAGTGGAGTGGAGTGGAGTGGAGTGCTCCTGCCGTGATGTTCGTTAAGGCTCGTAGGTCCGATCCGCGCTGCCTTCGCTTCCCCCGGTCTCTTCTTCATACCTGCGGTAAATATAGTGTGCCTAATTTCCAGACTGCCAATCGCGGGCCTGGATCCTTCATTGCGAACACCTGCAGCACACACACACACACACACAATCATTGAATTGACTGCCGACACCCAACCACCCCGCCGTGTGGGATTTGTTTACATCTACGAATAAGGGGGCCGCCATCTTGCCACCGGGTAGCGCCTCCCAAAATAATTCCCCTAGGGAAAACACACAGACCTACAGTCAGTTCCACACACACAAACACACGTCACCCCGTGACATAGTGATTGAACGCAATTGTGCGAAAGCAATGCGAAAGAGAACGTAGTTTGTCTCCTATAGACTTTGGTTCATGCAAATGTGTTAAGAGTTGTGAAAATGTAGACATGGTATTGAGACACGCGTGAAAATGATATGATGTATGAAATGAAATGAAATGAAATGATGAAACTGTAACCGAACACTGAAGCTCACACACACTTCAGCAGACACTGAAGCTCACACACACTGCAGCAGACACTGATCCCAGACACACTGCAGCAGACACTGACCTTCAGAGAGTGAGAGTGCAGAGGGCAGTCTACCCACCCTCATCTATCTAGGTAAGATATCTAGAGTTATGACTTTTACTAAATATGTGAAATTATTGTTGAGTTGCAACACCGAGTGATTGAGAGTCACCTGAGACCTTAGTTGCCACTCGCACATAATGAGGAACTTCTACATAGCAAGCCGTGGGTACACGAACTGTGTTTTAGGTCACTGAAAATCTGCTAAAACATCTTCTAAATGTCCTAACCATAACCAAAGGACTTCTGTCTCCTCTCTTTACACACAGAGCAGTCTCCGCCCCTGCCAGCTGCCGCCATGTCCAACGCAGCGATAGAAGACGAAGATAGACACTTTTTTCAATTGTATAGGACGTGTGAAATAAATGGCAATGAAGACTATTTCAAAAGGAGAGATGGGAGATGGCAAAAGAGAGAGAAACCTAAAAAACCAACAAGCTATAAGATAGTGAAGGGAGGGGTAAAGTCAGGGGCGGGCATAGGCGCTGCAGCCCTGGAGAGGGTGCTGCTCCATAATGGTAAGGGACATCAGGTCAGTACAGGTGGTAGCACGTACGAAACAGCACCAGCTGAAGCCCATCACTTGGAGGCGGAGGGCCTGAAGATCCTGTCAGCAGGGGCAGGTGCTGCGGCCTTCACTGCAACCGCGTCTGCCACTGCAACAGCTGTGGGAGCTTCGGCCTCTGCTGAGGCCTCCTTGGGCGAGGTCAGGGCCAGTGCCGGCATTGTGGAGGGCGTGCTCGAGGCCGAGGCCAAGGCCTCTGCTCTTAAGGCGTCTGCACGCGCAGGCGCTGGACTGGCCGACCTGGGGGCACGAGCAGGTAGGTTATTGGTGTGTGTGTGTGTGTGTGTTTGCTGGGGCGCGTGCAGGTAGGTTAGGCTGTAACCCTGTCTCTCTCTGAGTATGTGTGTGTACGTGTGTGTGTGTGTGTCTGTGTGTGTGTTTGCTTGGGGTGCGTGCAGGTAGGTTAGGCTGTAACCCTGTCTCTCTCTGAGTATGTGTGTGTACGTGTGTGTGTCTGTGTGTGTGTTTGCTTGGGGTGCGTGCAGGTAGGTTAGGCTGTATGTTACAGTTTTTACCAATCATTTTCACGCGTGTCTCAATACTATGTCTACATTTTCAAAACTCTTAACACATTTGCACCAACCAAAGTCTATGGGAGACAAACTACGTTCTCTTTCACATTGCTTTGACACAATTGCATTCAGTCACCACTTCAACCAAAATTCATTACCACTTGTTTCAGTTATTGTTTACCACCAACACAATTATGTACAACTACAGCTAAATTTGCAGACATTTGGATGATCTTATCAAAACAGTTAACTCTAGGATCAAAACCTAAAAGCAATACAGTGTAACAAAGCACAGCATTTTGCATTTTGTCACACAAAAAAGAAATAATGTGCTTGAGGCATCTTTTAGCCAAGTAATTATTGATATTTATCACTTTTACACTTACGTGTGTTTCTTCATAATATTTTTTTTATTTTTATAGCTTGTTACGCAACAAAGAGGTTACATTTGCATGTTTGGGTGGCAAAACATTGTCATATAGAAAGTTGATATTGGAGTTGCTGTGTATCCCATTACCAGTATGTACTGTAGGCTTTATCATGGTTTATCCAAAATGCAGCAGTGGAACACAATGTGGTTATATGTAAGCACAGGGTGAAGGTAACACATGTTACAGTTCATCCTGGTGTGTTTCTGGAGTGATGTGTTTTCTGTGTGTATGATTGTGCATATTTGATTGACACAATTTATCTTCAGTTCTGAAACGTGTACTGCAGTTATAGAATCCAGAAAATTTTCAAAATATAGAAAATCCACTGAAAAACACCTTGTGATTAGCATCAACATTTTCTAATACATACGGTACTTTACACAAAATAATTCATTTGTAAACTGTATAGGTATAGCCTATACTCTTTATTTATCTATTATCAAAGGTGCATGAATACATACAAATGTCACTTAGATTGTTTGATAAAGTGTGTATTTACATTACATATCAGTAACATGTGCCATACTGTCAGACAAAAGCTAGATTTTAAGTGATTTGTTTCAGTGTACATGGACCGGCATTGTAGACTTACTGACCGACACCATGTGTTATAGTTATGTTGCTGTAGCGCATTTTGCAGCAAATGTTAACTTATGCTCAAACGCATGTTGGTACAGCACACTGTGTTAAGAGTTCTGCAAAAGTGGACATTGCCCTGCAAAAAGTGTGAAAATGATTGGTAAAAACTGTAACTGGGTAACTTTGTCTGTGTCTGTGTGTGTGTGTGTGTTTGCTGGGGCGATTGCAGGTAGGTTAGGCTTTATGTTAACTGGGTAACTCTCGGTCTCTGAGTGTGTGTGTGTGTGTGTTTGCTGGGGCGATTGCAGGTAGGTTGGGCTGTAACTTTTAGGTGGAGCGTAAATAGTGTTATGTCTTTTTTTCTGGCTGGCCTCCACTTACCAAAGCCAACTGCACCTGTTTGTGTGTGTGTGCATGCGTGTGTGTGTTTGTGTGTGTGCATGTGTGTGTGTGTGTGCATGTGTGTGTGTGTGTGCATGCATGTGTGTTTGTGCATGCATGTGTGTGTGTGCATGTGTGTGTGTGCATGCGTGTGTGTGCATGCGTGTGTGTGTGTGTGCATGCATGTGTGTGTGTGCATGCCTGTGTGTGCATGCATGTGTGTGTGTGCATGCCTGTGTGTGTGTGTGCATGCCTGTGTGTGTGTGTGCATGCCTGTGTGTCTGTGTGCGTGCATGTGTGTGTGTGTGTGTGCGTGCGTGTGTGTGTGCATGCCTGTGTGTGTGCATGTCTGTGTGTCTGTGTGCGTGCATGTGTGTGTGTGTGTGTGCGTGCGTGTGTGTGTGTGTGCATGCGTGTGTGTGTGCATGCGTGTGTGTGTGTATGTGTGTGTGTGTGTGCGTGTGCATGCGTGTGTGTGTGTGTGTGCGCTATGCTAATCCAGGCTTCCGAAATCTCCCAGGTCTGGCTATTCACTTATTGACAAACAGTAATGAATATGTCTTCAAGCGTGAAGGAAAAATAATGCACATGTGTTTGTGTAGACAACAACAATACCACATTTTAACTGTGCTTGGTGTTTCTGTTTAAAAGACTTAATGTGGACTTTACGGCATCTGCATTGTACTTCATAATGCATTTGGGCCTGTGATTATGTTTGAGTTTAACTATAAGTCCTGAAAATCCTGTAATACAACATCATATAATGTATTATAATATAATAATGTTGAATTTCTAGAGGTCTTTTTTGGAGGGGGAGAGGCCTCATGGTGTCCCTACCAGAACTAGCTCCCACCCCTCCACCGATGGTTACCTTCCGTCGCAATCTCCGCAACCTGTCTCCCACTCACTTTTCCTCAATCGTCACGTCAGCCCTCCCCCCTCCCGACAGTTTCTCTCCACTAGATGTCGATGCTGCTACTGAATCTCTCAACTCCACACTAGCCTCCTGTTTAGATACTCTGTGTCCTCTCTCCACCAAACCCGCACGCTCCACCCAGCCCCGCCCATGGCTAACAGATGTCATCCGCTCATCACGCGCTGCACTCAGAGCTGCAGAACGCAAATGGCACAAATCCAACAACCCCGCTGACCTAGAGACTTTCCAATCACTCCTAGCGTCTTTCTCCACCTCGGTCACGACAGCAAAAAAGGACTATTATAATAACAAAATCAGCAGCACCACTGACTCACGCAAACTCTTCTCCACCTTCAAATCGCTACTCAACCCTCCCCCACCCCCACCTGCCACCAACCTCACTGCTGACAGCTTTGCCTCCTTCTTCACAGACAAGGTTAAGGCTATCAGCAAACAATTCTGTGACCCCCTCACTCACAACCCACTACCCCCACAGGACAACAGCGCGATACTCTCCTCGTTCTCCCCTCTCTCAGAAGATGAGGTATCTAAACTTATTACGAACAATCGCCCCACTACATGCCCACTGGACCCAGTCCCCTCTAAACTGCTGCAAGCTATTGCCCCCACGGTAGTCCCACCAATCACATCGGTGATTAATACCTCATTATCCTCCGGCGTATTTCCTGCTGCCTTCAAACAGGCCAGAGTTACGCCACTGCTGAAGAAGTCCACGCTCAACCCTGCCCAGGTCGAAAATTACCGACCGGTCTCATTGCTTCCCTTCCTCTCAAAAACCATTGAGAGGGCGGTAGCTAAACAACTCACTAGCTTCCTCACCCATAACCACCTACTCGACCCAAAACAATCTGGTTTCAGGAGCGGTCACTCCACTGAGACGGCTCTATTATCAGTCACGGAAGCCCTCAAAACAGCCAGATCACACGGTCAGTCATCAGTGCTCATCCTCCTGGACCTATCGGCTGCCTTTGATACAGTTAATCATGACATTCTGCTATCCACACTCGCCAACATGGGCATTGCAGGCACTGCCCTCTCCTGGCTCAAATCTTACCTCACCGGGCGCTCCTTTAATGTGGCCTGGCAAGGACATCTGTCATCGACTCACACCCTCTCCACAGGGGTTCCCCAGGGGTCAGTTCTGGGCCCCCTTCTGTTTGCTATCTACACCACCTCGCTGTCTCATGTTATCCGCTCACATGGATTCTCCTACCACTGCTATGCCGACGACACACAGCTGTACCTGTCGTTCCAACCAGACGATACCACGGTCTCCACACGCATCTCCGCCTGTCTCTCTGACCTATCCTCCTGGATGAGAGATCATCATCTCCAGCTTAATCTGTCTAAAACCGAACTCCTGGTCATCCCTGCCCATGAGTCAATCTGCCACGACATCACCCTGAATATTGGCGATGTCACTGTTGCCCCGAACAACGTGGCTAGAAACCTAGGTGTCATATTAGACGACCGTCTATCTGTCTCCGATCACATTTCTTCTGTAGCGAGATCATGTCGCTATGCATTATACAATATTAGAAAAATCAGACCGTACCTGACCCAATATGCTGCTCAATTGCTTATACAGGCATCAATCACCTCGCGGCTCGATTACTGTAACTCTCTCCTAGTCGGTCTACCTGCCTGTGCGATCAAACCATTGCAAATGGTCCAGAACGCAGCAGCGCGACTGGTCTTCAACCAACCCAAAAGAACACATGTTACCCCACTCTTTAGAGATCTTCACTGGCTGCCAATAGCTGCCAGAATTAAACACAAGGCTCTGACACTAGACTACAAAGTAATTTCAGGTTCCGCCCCCGTCTACCTCAATGTCTTATTACAGGCTCACGTCCCGTCCAGGGCGCTGCGCTCCGCTCACACAAATCGTCTATCGGTACCCTCACTTCTCACAAAGAGAGGTCACTCTAAGCTCTTCTCTGTGGTTGTCCCCAAATGGTGGAACGACCTACCAGTTGCAACAAGAACGGCAACATCCCTCCCTATCTTTAAAAAGCTTGTAAAAACCCTTCTCTTCCGAGATTGCTTCCCTTCCTAACAAAACTAATATAGCTAACAAACACTAATCTAAAAACTCTCTCTCTCTCTCTATCCCTATGCAGAAGTACTTATATCTGTTGTGTCTTTACTCTGTGTCCTCCTCTATTGCTTATGTCCTCCTTGATTGTAAGTCGCTTTGGATAAAAGCGTCTGCCAAATGCAATGTAATGTAATGTAATGAGGCGTGTGTTAACCTACATGAAATGAGTTTCTGTAGGTTGGGATGTCTTCTAATGTGGGACCATAGCTATGCTAACGTGGGACGATAGCTATGCTAATCTGGGATGGTAGCTATGCTAATCTGGGATGAAAGCTATGCTAATCTGGGATGGTAGCTATGTTAATATGGGATGGTAGCTATGCTAATCTGGGATGGTAGCTATGCTAATCTGGGATGGTAGCTATGTTAATCTGGGACGGTAGCTATGCTAATCTGGGACGATAGCTATGCTAATCTGGGACGATAGCTATGCTAATCTGGGATGAAAGCTATGCTAATCTGGGATGAAAGCTATGCTAATCTGGGATGAAAGCTATGCTAATCTGGGATGAAAGCTATGCTAATCTGGGATGAAAGCTATGTTAATCTGGGATGAAAGCTATGCTAATCTGGGATGGTAGCTATGTTAATCTGGGATGGTAGCTATGCTAATCTGGGATGAAAGCTATGCTAATCTGGGATGGTAGCTATGTTAATCTGGGATGGTAGCTATGTTAATCTGGGATGAAAGCTATGCTGCTGCCGGCTTTGTGTGTATGTTGGGAGTGCACGTGTGTGAACTGTACGATAAAGTGCACGTGCATGAACTGTAGTCTATAAAAAAGTGCTCTCTGGAAGTGCTTCACCTGATATGACTGGCTAAATGAACGAAGTAACTGTAGTAACAGAACACCAAATACGAATGAATAATTTACTGTGTTGCAGAAGCTGAAGCAAACGTGGTCAAAGCTGGAGTGGGCATCTCTAACACCCCTCTGCAGGCCCATGCAGCCGGCCTCGGGGCAGGGGCAGAGGCAGGAGTGTCCTTGACGTACACCGGAGCCAATGCAGGGGCGTATTTAGGAGAAGCCAGAGCTGGACCCCTTGCAGTGCGCGCCGGCCTCAAATTTGGGGTAGGAGTAAGAAATGGATTCCCTGAAGTGGATTTGGGACCCATCACTTGCTGTGTACTGTAACCACACAGTAATGTAACGACACAGTAATGTCACCACACAGTAATGTAACGACACAGTAATGTCACCACACAGTAATGTAACGACACAGTAATGTCACCACACAGTAATGTAACCACACAGTAATGTAACGACACAGTAATGTCACCACAGAGTAATGTAACCAGTAATTATAACATTTCCTATGTCATGCTTGCTGGTATTTAAAGCTCAGATTTTGTCTATTTGACCATGGTTCTTTTTAAAGCTAAGTTTTTTTTTTTATTTGTTCGTGGTAATACGTTATCAAAGCTGTGTTTTTTTTATTATATTTTATTTCACCATTTTTACCTGATTCAGTTTCCACCCATGCTGCAGTGCCCATAGGCCTGTGCCCACCCACCTGTCAGTCAGTCCCAGCCAATCAGTGCTGCCCACAGGCCTGTGCCCACCCACCTGTCAGTCAGTCCCAGCCAATCAGTGATGCCCACAGGCCTGTGCCCACCCACCTGTCAGTCAGTCCCAGCCAATCAGTGCTGCCCACAGGCCTGTGCCCACCCACCTGTCAGTCAGTCCCACCCAATCAGAAAGGTCTTTTTGTTTGATTGGCTGTTTTAAAGATAACCTGTGTGTTTTGGGCTTGGCCCACCTGATTTTTTCTGTGCCCACCCCAGCCCACGCTAATATGCTGTGTGCATGCTTTAGCACTAATATACTGGCTATGGTGGTTCATTTGTCTGGTGTGTATTTGAACGTTGAGTGCCTTTGTGTTTGTGTCATATGTTGCATATTCCTGTAGGGGGCGTAATGGCTTTGTCTGGCACAGTGTTTCTCAAAGTTCAGCATCAGAGCCCTAACTAGAAAATGGCATGAAGATGATCTACATGTCTTAAAAACACAGTGCACAGCATATGTAGTTTGGGAAACATAAAAAAATAAATAAATACATAAATATATAAATAAATATACACCATTCCACACACCTCCATGGACACAAGTGCAGCCCTGCACCCTTACCCCTCCTACAGACTGACTGACTAAAATATGTAAACCTTTAAAAATATGCTTAGACTAGCCATCTCGTTACATCATAGATAGATCTCATCAGATCAAGTCTTAACTGTGGACTGTAACTGCTGTCACTTACAACACAGGAATACATGCCTCATGTAGTAACAAGTGACTGGATTTCTTGAATGTGAAATGCTGACTTGTTCACACACACACACACACACACACACACACACACACACATACACTCTCTCACACACACACACAGGCTGAATGTGAAATGTTGTCTCCTCTATTATGTAGTTCACTATAGGGGATAAACACTATAGGGGATAAACCAATGAAACACGTCCCCTACATTAGTAACTTGTTTACCACTTCAGTGACCTGGGTTCAAGACCAGTGTCACAAAATGAGTAGAAGAGAAATCACTGTGAAAAGGCAAGAGTCATAAGAAAGCTTTAAAGGAATTAAAACAAAGAAACACATCTAGGAAACCACACAAGCCAATCAGGCAAAAACAACATTTATGATGAATATGTATTTATTTCTATTGATTAGTTGTTTGCCACTTCAAGAACAAGTTGTTCTTGTTCACTCCATGAACACTGGTCAACCTACACTACCCTACACTACCCTTGACAACATTGTTCTGCACTGTTTTTGCATAACCACTTATTACTAGCAACAAGGACTATTCCTCAAACTCTGGACAATCTTATTAGTCACTTGAATCTGTTTTCACTTGGATTACGGCAAGGCACCTTATAATGACACTTCTTAGTACCCCCCCACCCATTTAAGTGAATGTTGTATGTATGCTGATGTGTGCAATATGGTGATTTGTGATTGCTGTGATCTGTTTTGTTATGTGTATTTATTATGTGTAATGTGTATTATGTGTATGTGTATGCTACGAGGCACCTTAATTTCCTTCGGGATTAATAAAGTTACTCTACTCTCTACTCTACTTTACTTCAGTGACCTGGGCTCAAGACCAGGGGTCACAAAATGAGTAAAAGAGAAATCACTGTGAAAAGGCAAGAGCCATAAGAAAGCTTTAAAGGAATTAAAGCAAAAAAAACACACATGTAGGAAACCACACAAGCCAATCAGGCAAAAACAACATTGCTGACAAATATGTATTTATTTCTATTGATTATTTATAGAAGTTACATATTTAGCTGTCATGTAATCTGTTTTAAGGGCTTTAGGTAACACAGGCAGCTTCAATGACGTAGGTCTTCCTGTGCTCCGACAGAAAACATGTCTGAGATGGGCTAGTTGCCCTAGAATTTCTCCAGAGAAAACAGCTTCAGCTGAAGATCGCCCTTTACATAGATCATGTTTGTGTGGTCGGTGTTCATGCGATTAGGAAAGCGCATGTCCGCTTTCGCCGTCTTGATGATGTATGCATCCCCGGTATACTGCACAGTGACCTGTCAGGATAGAGAAAGATAAGTTATCTTGACCTATCAGGATAGAGAAAGATAAGTAATGTTGACAGAAAACATGAGTGTACTTTACTGATGTCCCAGTCAGTGGTAAGAAAACCAGTGTAAAACTACCAAATTAAAATGAACTGTGTTTTAAATGCAGTTGCATTAGGAATAGACCAGAATTTATTTTTTGTTGTCACCATACACTTGCACAATGAGATTAAAAGCAGCTCCTTCTCCAGTGCGGACCTGCGTGTATAATATTTACAACACAGAATAAAATACACAATAGTGCCAAAAAAGAATAAGATTTTAAAAGGGTGGTAGGGTGCCCAGTTCTTGTATGTTGTCTCTCACTGACGGTAAAGTGCCCCCCAGTTCAAAGGGCTTCACTTCTGTTTTACACACAGAGTGATAAAATGGGGCATACAGAGGACCTGTATGTGGCGTCACACTTACCTTAAAGTCCCCCCCCAGTTCAAAGGGGTTCGCTTCTGACAGCTCCTTGCCATCCTGGCCATCTTTTCTGATTTTGGCAACAACTAGTTCTTCCTTAAAGCACACCTCCATGATCATGGACAAGTTACACCAGTCAGAGCCCAGTGCAACCTGAATGCTGTGAAACAAGACAGAGACAGTTAGTGCCCATTATTATGTGTGTGTCCATGTGCATGGTGGTGTTTAGTTGGAGTTTAGATAAGCATTACAGCAACACTAAGTAGTTTTTTCAACCTTTTTTTTCCAAAATAGTTTTTCCAATTTTTCCAAAATTGTTTCATTGGTTCATCAACTTGTAACAGGGTGAAAGGCACTTCTGAATTCACTTTGCTGCCCTCCATGTGCTATAACTGCACTAACTAAGTTTAGAGAAGCAAAGTGTCTCTCTGTAGTTTTCTATGAGAGACAATTCTGCTTCCAACCTCTAGGGCGACTGAAGACGAAAACTACTTAGTACTGCTTTAATTCTGTTGATGTGAATTTGGATTTAAATCACACATCTCATAACTTAAAGCTTAAATGGGATATATGGAAAACTAGCAGTACTATGAAATGTAGCTTCTCCTATGGCAACGAATGCATGGTCTTAAGCAAATTATGTGGCAGTCTTAAAACAGGGTGGAAATTTAAGGGGGAGTCTGTGATTCAGTCCTGGCTACCAAAGGACCATGTTGATTGGCCAGCATTACTTATGAGCCACTGTGTTTATTTCCTGTTTCCAGAACCAGGGCAGTATACACTTCAAACACCAACCTCTCTGACATTTATGCATCCGGTAACTACACCTATGAACTACATATACATTTCCTGGCCCACAATGTCATTAATCGTGCAGAGATGGACATAGGCTTACTTCTTAGCATCATGAGGTATCCAGCCGGAGATGACTAGAGCACTGCCTGACTTCACAACAGTCTGGGTTTCCACGATGGAACCGAGTGAACACTAAACACAAAAACAGTTCAATTCACATCAGCTCCATTACACACACACGCATGCACACACACACACTTTCTTTTAAAGCCTTGCTGAGCTAAGGTGTGTGTGAGTGTGTGTGTGAGTGTGTGTGTTTTATACTCTGCCAGCTGCTCTCTCTGGGAGGCCCAGAGGTGAGAGGAGGATGCATGTTACTGACTCCACCATGTAGAATTTTACATGATGTTCTGTATTCTCTCAAATGAATAGCTTTCAACTGTACCCTGATTTTCTCTCTGTGCAGTAAGGGTCTGTGTTAGACTGCTAGACTAAACTGAGCTGGCGCCAGGCCATTAACTGATAACATGAACGAGCGCAGGTGCAGGGCCTAGTAGATGCACGTATTTGGGTTATTAGAATGTTGATTCTATCCTAAACTGAGCACTACAAGTGTCCGTGACCTACACTGTAAAAAAAATCTTGTCAAAATTACGGTGAATCACCGGCAGCTGTGGTTGCCATTTTTTCACCGTAAAAATTACAGTGACATTGTATAAGGGTTTACGGTAAGGTATACTTACACTTGTAAAAACAACAGTTTGAAAATGTTCCAATAAAGATGAATTACTGTTAAAAAAAATGGTGATATTGTATATAGGTTCACAGTACAGCTGTACAATTCACAATGGAAACCTGTTGCTTTTAAAGTGAAATAATATCAATTCCACAGTATTTATTGTCCGATTTTTATGGTCAATTTCTGTAAAAGTAACAGCACGAGAATTTATGTGTTGACGTTATAACTGTTCAATTCACAGTTCATGACCGTTGCTTTTAAGATGAATTTCTTTCATTTCCACATAATTTATTACCCTATTTTATGGTTTATCTCTGTTAAAACAACAGCTCAATTATAGCTTCTCAGTATGACTGTTGAATTTACGGTTTGTAGCTGTTGCTTTTAAGGGGAAATCCCATCTATTTCACATAATATATTACCTCATTATAGGGTGAAGTCCAGTTAAAATTTGTAGTAAGATTTACAATGAATCACCTGTGGATGCCAGAAAACCATTAAAATGCAGGCAAACATATTACCAATATTGAACACAGTAGCCAGACTTTTTTAATAGTTAAGTATATATATAAACAGTTACCGTGGGTGTCAGAATATCACTACAATCCAGGATCAAACAAAGACTGTACAAGTATATACAAACACAATAAGCAGCTATAAGTTAAAGAGAGGGGCCTGGAGGGCTTCGGCGTTCAAGCAGTACAAAACTTGTGTTTTGAAGGTGCTCTTTGGCCAAGACGTAGAGACATAAGAACAAACAAGCAGGATGCCAAGGCACTCTTCTAGAATAAAACCGCTTTAATAATACGGCTAGTTCATATTTGAACTTAACATATTAAAAACACTGCCAACATGTTTCAGCCACCCACTGGGCCTTCCTCAGGGCAAGAAGTGAACAAAGCAGCATTGCATGCAAGATAGTTAAACAAGTCAATCAGCTGATTGACTCCAGGTAGAGTGGGCGGAGTCCACTCCTGCAGAGCTGCAAGACAATTAAACATAACCACAAACAACAAAGTCATCTGCTGCAATCCTAAATATCATAAATAGATAATATGCATCAACACACATGAGACATAATCAATACACAGCTAATGAAAAAAATCAAAGAAAAGAAATCATATCAATATTTTCATTGAGACCAGGAAATAAGCAGCTATTCAGCTATTCAACTCCAAAACCGGATCAAACTCTGTTCAGTATTAAACAATAAACAAGGACAAAATAAGTTCTCAGTTGCAAACCAAGAGCAATGATGGCACGGAACAGTCCACCGTGTCCTAATTCACAAACAGTATGCCAAACTGCCAGGGAAAAAAAGTGCTGCCAAACTGCCAGGAAAAAAAAGAATGCTGCATATCTGCAGGGTTGCATTTCCCATGAACAAAACAAAGGCAGTATAGGGACAAAAGACAGTATACGAGAGAGTATACGAGAGAGTTTGTGAATTCCTCTCCTTCGTAAACCTAGTTCAATAAACTGAAATAAAATAATCACCTCACTGATACTTTGCTGTTTCTGAAACTTTCAGCTGTGTGAAGCCAGGGACACTAGCAAAATTTTCAATATGGCAGCCACTTGGGATTTTTTCAAAATAAAGGTCTAGTCTAATGCTTTATTTTTATATTTATTTGGAAGAATATCAATAAAGAAATACAAATTTCTTCCAAGAAATTCCTTCTAAAAGGTAAAAAGTGGCGTTAGCTACAAATAAAAATAAAAATAAATTAAGGAATATGAACATAAGTTACCACAGAAATACACACATGACCTTAAAATTATGTGGCTGAGAAAACAACAAGTTGTGCATATGTGATATGGGGGTAAAATTAAATGTAGGTCCCAGTCCATAGTGATCCTTAATGGAATATGTTAGTCTGCTTGGTATAATGCCCACTAAATTTAAATTGTCTGGCTGTGAAAACACATTTATCTGATATTGAGGTAAAATGAAATCACTGCAACATGTCCTTCAAGAATATTAACAGCCAAATGCATAATATGCATGGCTTACTCAATATGGGCACTTTACATTTCTCATATACAAAAGCATAACACTTATGTTTTACAGAAATAACACAAATTACAAAGTTTTCTTTAAAGACATTTACTTAAGATCTTGTATGCAAGTTACTGTCATATATTTTACTTGCCAATTTAAGGTAGAGTGCATATGAGTGTACAATTAAACAAATCTGTTCAATGTCTTTTTAATGGGACAGTACACACAGTGCGTTTTCCCAGTCGGTTAAGAAATTTGCGCTACTTGCCCTAGATGGTGTTTACTAGCAGTCGCTCTGTACTCCCTGAGCTGCTAGGAGACAAGGGTTGTCTCACTGTGAAGCCGTATAGGTGCAGGTCTTTAGATAAAATGTTAGCTTAACCTGCAAGATGAGTCTACTGAAATTGTAAAATTAGCCTAAGCCACACTGTAGGCTACATACAGGTGGGGTATACAATTGAGCTGTTGTTTTAACAGAGATACACCATAAAATAGGGTAATAAATTATGTGGAAATGACAGAAATTCGTCTTAAAAGCAACGGTCATGAACTGTGAATTGAACAGTTATAACGTCAAGACATAAATTATCGTGCTGTTACTTTTACAGAAATTGACCATAAAAATCGGACAATAAATACTGTGGAATGGATATTATTTCACTTTAAAAGCAACAGGTTTCCATCGTGAATTGTACAGCTATACTGTTAACCTATATACAATATCACCATTACTTTAACAGTAATTCATCTTTATAGGAACATTTTCAAACTGTTGTTTTTACAAGTGTAAGTATACCTTACCGTAAAGCCTTATACAATGTCACTAATTTTTACGGTGAAAAATGGCAACCACAGCTGCCAGTTTTTCACCGTAATTTTGATAAGATTTTTTTTTACAGTGTAGCATGACAGGCTAGTTACCGTCTGACAGCTAGCGCCACCTTAACAAACTTTTGACCGCACACGTGAACCTATTTAGCTAGTAATAATTTGTTGAATATGGCAGGGGGGGTTGTAGTCTTTTTAACTGCTGTTAATTTACAACTTAATTCTGTAGGCGTCCATGAATTTACTTTGTTGTTCGCCATGTATGTAGCTGACATTTTAAGTATGGTGTACCCGTGTGTACGGGCGTGTGGCAGTGTTGTTCAAGTTCACTAGATTTGTTCACTACTGTTAATTGTTCATGTGTAGTTCACGTATCACATATGTTCATATTATTCATCTTCAAGTTCAAGTTAGTCGTTGTGTTTTAAATATAGATTGACACTTCATAGAAAAACTAGCATAGTTTTTTTGGGGGGGGGTCACACAAAACCACAAGAAAATCTGACCTGACCATAGGCTATGTGGGCAGATTTTTGATTTTTTTTTGTCACAAATTCAGCGTCGATATTCTTTCTTGTTTATGTGTAGTATGAAGGTGTTTAATAAGCTATAGGCTATTTCAATATCTCATTTTGGCTACTGATGTACGCGCACGTAACATTCTAACCAGTGCTGAAGCCTATGGAAATGCGGGCATGTGCCGGCACGGTGTGGGCGTGCCATACATGGCTCTGGGTGAGGCTTACGACCTAGTGACGTAGCTAAGTTTGGCCTGCTCTGGTTCGCTAGTATGTCTGTATTTCTATGGTAGGTTGACCCTTCAATGACCAGTGAACCCATGAGGGTCGAATTTTATGTCTTGGAGCGTCTATTGCTGCGTGCATATACTGCTTGTTGTGACCCACCACATTGTAAATAGAGCTACTCAAAGTGGTTTTTAGCGGAAGGAGGCCTTTAAATAGGCCCACATCGACTGTAGGAAAGTTTCTGTACAATAGGCCTGTCTTTGGCAATGCAGAAAATAAATAAAAGAAAAAGGGATACAATAAAAGAAAAAATGAAAACAAATTCTATGAACTGGGCTAGTATTTCTTAGAAATCTAAAACAAAGATAAAACTAAGGTCAATTGGATTTTGTAATCACACTGCACTAGTGCACCTAGTCATAGGTTACCAATGGGCTAGTGGTCCCTTTGCTTTTTTTGGATAGGACTCTAATGAGTGACACAAACTGCAGGATTTTTAAAACAGATCTAACAAGAAATTTTGCCCCAACAAGAAAATGACCCTGACACCTTTTTTTCTCCATACTGGACTATTAGACTATTCTTGGAATTGTGGGCTATTTATTTCTGGCACTAAGCCCCTACTGTAATATTGGATAATATATTTGGTCACTTTAATCCACACAGACAACTGCAAGGCACCTTATCAGAATGCTTTGCAACTTGTTGGTAGGCCAACATTATGTGTGTTGCTGCTTCTTTCAATCTGTCAAATGTCTGATGCCTAAAGTAGGTTAATTATACAGTAATATACTATTTTTAATGTTACAATCTAATACCGTTGCTTTTTAAGTTTTTCACTCTATATTTCACATCCTAAAATAGTACAAAATAATGTTGACAGCATGTTTTTTATTCAAGGTATTCACACCGTGAATAATACAGTAATGTGCTATTTTTAATATTACTGTCCAATGCTGTTGCCATTTCAGTTTCTCACCATATATTTCACATGTTAAAACAGTTAAAAATACAATATCTGACTATTTTTAAATTTATGGTAACCCAATGTTTATTCTACAACAATAAGCTGCTTCTTACTTTACAGTTTTTTCTTGTTGCCATTTCACATTTATTCACCGTATTTTTCACGGACATTTTTTACAGTGTATGCTCATACAAAGTATGCCCTTCTAGACATAGAAACTGTTCCACTGTTTTAGACAAGTGGTGTTCTGAGTATATCTACCTCACGTTGTCTTGTCCCGGAGAAGACGGATCGAACCAGCATAGAGACAACATCTTACAGAAAGCTGAGCCTGCCTGAACTTTGCGGTGAAGGTGGAAGAGTGTTGTAAGAACCAGAGGATAGATAGACTCTTAGTCTTCTAAACTTTGTTTTGCTACAATCAGTTTATTTCATTTTCTCTATATTCCATCTATTTATAATAAATCATCGATCCTGATTCAACAAGAGTCCAGTCTTCTATTTCTGATGAGAAACACAACGCAACTGAATTGACTTCAAAAACATCAAACTCTAACAACCAATAGGAACTAGGGAGGAGCCAACTCTAACCCTCACCCCTCTCACCCCCCGTTAAGTTAA
>CM059282.1:30267880-30282880 GCA_030347295.1 Setipinna tenuifilis | reverse complement strand
CATGACTTATGTCATATCTATGGGTCGCGCACACACACACACACACACACACACACACACACACACACACATACCCTCAGGTTAATCCTCTGCAGAGCCGGCCATGGCTTATGTCATATCACAACAGTGGCCACATGCTACCCCACCTTAACACAACACTGTAAATACAACTCAAAACTTTTGATGTAACTGATTACGTCAATAGTTTTGAGTACATTAACTATATATTTTAATTAAAGTTAACTTTAAAAATGTAAATACATGAATTTGTACTTAAACTTTTAAAGTTAACTTTAATTAAAATATATAGTTAATGTACTCAAAACTATTGACGTAATCAGTTACATCAAAAGTTTTGAGTTGTGTTGACAATCCGGGTTTACAGTGAACATGAATGAGCTCACTCATTCACACACTATTCTAACACTAACAAATTTTTTTTTTTTTTCAAAGTTTTTAAGTATTTCAAATACACAAAATACAATCTTTTGTTACAAACTACATTCTATACATACATTTTAATCAGTCAAATTAAATTATATATTGTATAAGTTATATATGTGTTTAATGTGATTTCAAATGCATCTAATGGAAATACTGCCCTCCTCTGACCGTACACTCGTGTTTTATGTCAATGTGACTCATCTTCATTCAGCCTCTAAGAGTGGCAGACAAACCGTGTGGCTGTACCCTCTCCTCACACAAGGCAACGTGTGTGTGTGTGCGTGTGTGTGTGTGTGTGTGTGGCTGTACCCTCTCCTCACGCAAGGCAACGTAAATGTAAAGTTTTACTGCTAATCTGACAGTTCTCAGCACTGGCACATTTGAGATGTACTCTCGTGTTTTACGTCAACATGACTCATCTTGCTTCGTATTTACAGGCCACTGTGGACTTTACCGGCCACAACTACGTCATCACAATGACAGGCAAGGAAACCCTTGAAGTTCAACTCGATAATCGCCTGAACACCAAGAGGACGAATGACATCTATGTGAAGCAGGACATTGACGTCACAGTGTTTACTGTGAAACCTGACCACTAGCCTAGCAACCAGGCTAGCCACTAGCCCACCCCAGACATGCTGTTGTCTGTCTGAGGGAGCAACACAAAGATGGTAAAGCTGTCTGTGCTGAAGCCCTCAAAGTAGATAGTCATTTATGACAGATGTATGACAGCTAAATATGTGACTACTACAAATAATCAGTGAAAATAAATAAATACATATTCCAATGTTGTTTTTTTGTCTGATGTTTGTCCCATGTTTGTTGTGTGGCAAGTGGCATTTTATTGCACCCCTATGATGATTGCTAGCCAGAGATGTAGGCTATCACAGGCTACGATGAATGCTAGCCAGCACAGCTACATAAACACACTGTTTGGGGTTTACCATAAGAGGTGCAGGCTAACAGCTACATAAACACACTGTTTGGGGTTTACCATAAGAGGTGCAGGCTATCACAGGCTACGATGATTGCTAGCCAGCACAGCTACACTGTAAACCCGGATTGTCAATACAACTCAAAACTTTTGATGTAACTGATTATGTCAATAGTTTTGAGTACATTAACTATATATTTTAATTAAAGTTAATTTAAAAGTTTAAGTACAAAATTCATGTACTTAAATTTTTAAATTAACTTTAATTAAAATATATAGTTAATGTACTCAAAACTATTGACGTAATCAGTTACATCAAAAGTTTTGAGTTGTATTAACTTATCCGGGTTTACAGTGTACATAAACACTGTTTGAGGTTTACCATAAGAGGTAACAGCCATGTGCTAACATAGTTACCATATGCTAACATAGTTACCTCCTCTGCTAACATAGCTACCTCATCTGCTAATGTAATTACCATGTGGGCCCACAGTGAGGCCACTGCGGGCTATAGTTCGGGCCCACTGTGGGCTGCCCACTGTGGGCCCCATTACCGTCGTGAAATGGTGGGCACATGTGGGCCCCACACTGATGGACCCTGGCGGGGCCCCTGTGGGCAAACCCACACTACCCTCAGAAACCCCACACCTGCCCACACTGTACCCCCAGTAAACCCACAGCTGCCACCCATACCCCCCACCCCTTAACCCACACCACAGCCCACATGCACCTCTATGCAATACCCATAGCACAAGCTGTTCAGTAATACAATTAAAACAGAAATCATGTAATTATAAATAATTTTATTTGTTTTGATTTTCTGATCTTTGGATCCTGCCTCCATCTTTATCCCTGCCTCCATCTTGCACTGCATCTAAAAGCAATACAACAGAAAAAGGCAAACATTTTAGTTTTAAGTGTAGCCCTATGATCATTTAATATCCATCAGTAATAAATAGGTCTTATAATACATAGCATAACTAAATAAAGTTCATAATTAGAATGGATAAGGTCTTGATTAAATATTAAACGGGTTAAGAACGTTTGAGAGCTTTGATACTCATAGTTTATTACATTGAGAATGGTGATGTCATATTTGGGAACACCTAATGTAATGCAATTTCTGAATGTATTTTCGTTTGGTTAACCAACGAACAGAAACATTATTCTGTTAATGCGAAGAAAGCTTTGGAAAGTATATTTTAATAATAACACACCGGTGAATATCCTATTGGCTATGATTGCAGTTCGAATGAGCCTTTGTCGCTAGCAAAAAAAAAAAGGCTAGTCGCCAGGCACCTTTAATGTAGCAGCTTTAGTTTTAGTTGTCATAAACATATCTCGTAAAACTACCGTAGTTTGTTTTTTGTTCTTTAGCTTTCTAGTACTGAGAAGGCTACTTACCTTTAATGCCACCAATGTCTTTAATTCCGGAACAGCTAAAGTACACTAAACTATAGCCTATATAAAAAAACAAACACGAGCAAATCCTACTCTAAATCACAACGTAATATTTACACTATTAATTAAATTTCAGCTACTAATAATTACAATAAACAAACGCTTTTCTTCTCTATCTGACCGACCGCCACAACTGTCAAACACCAACGAATTCAAGCGGAACGCTATACATTTGTTTAAACCATACAAGCGCGAGGAGATTCCTGGTAGCAGATATGCGTCGCGTGGCAGAGTGAAGCCGAATATCGAAGATGTTAACATTAACATTATGGTAATAAATTACAAAATACAGTGCCGTAGCATTCTGGTTAAACACTCAAAATAAACAGTTTGTTAAAATACGTGAAAAAGTGTGTCCTCAGGTTAAATGAGCAGTGTATTATGTACCAGCCGCCACTGTGTAAAATGTAATGTAAACTATAACTATAATGTTTGAATGTTTGCCCGCTTGCCCGCAGGTAGCCCTAGTGGGGTCACAAGGGGAAATAAGCTTTGGGTCCCGCATGGGCTACCCCTACGGGGTAGATGTGGGCTAAGTATGAGCAAGCCCACAGTGGGCTTGCCCGCAGGTAGCCCTAAGTGGGGTCACAAGGGAAAATAAGCTTTGGGTCCCGCATGGGCTACCCCTACGGGGTAGATGTGGGCTAAGTATGGGCAAGCCCACAGTGGGCTTGCCCGCAGGTAGCCCTAAGTGGGGCCCCAAAGGGAAAAACAACTGTGGGTCCCACATGGGCTACCCCATTAGGGACCCATTAGGGATTACTGTGGGTTTGCCCTGCCCGCACTCCCCCACAGTAAACCCACACTTGCCCACTGTGGGCCCACATGGGCATGTTTGCTGGGATAGTTACCATATGCTAACATAGTTACCTCCTCTGCTAACATAGCTACCTCATCTGCTAACATAGTTACCATGTGCTAACATAGTTACCTCCTCTGCTAATGTAATTACCATGTGCTAACATAGCTACCTCATCTGCTAATGTAATTACCATGTGCTAACATAGTTACCATGTACCATCTGCTAATGTAATTACCATGCGCTAACATAGCTACCTCATCTGCTAATGTAATTACCATGTGCTAACATAGTTACCATGTACCATCTGCTAATGTAATTACCATGCGCTAACATAGTTACCATGCGCTAACATAGTTACCTCATCTGCTAATGTAATTACCATGTGCTAACATAGCTACCTCATCTGCTAATGTAATTACCATGTGCTAACATAGTTACATGTACCATCTGCTAATGTAATTACCATGCGCTAACATAGTTACCTCATCTGCTAATGTAATTACCATGTGCTAACATAGTTACCATGTGCTAACATAGCTACCTCATCTGCTAATGTAATTACCATGTTCTAACATAGTTACATGTACCATCTGCTAATGTAATTACCATGCGCTAACATAGTTACCTCATCTGCTAATGTAATTACCATGTGCTAACATAGTTACCATGTGCTAACATAGCTACCTCATCTGCTAATGTAATTACCATGTGCTAACATAGTTACCATATGCTAACATAGTTACCTCCTCTGCTAACATAGCTACCTCATCTGCTAATGTAATTACCATGTTCTAACATAGTTACATGTACCATCTGCTAACATAGTTATCTCTGCTGTTAACAAAGCCACCTCATCTGTTAAGATAATTACCTCATCTGCTAACATAGTTACCTCATGTCCTAACATAGTTGCTTCATCACCTAGTTACTGGGAACAGATGAAGAAGCGTTAGTGTTGGTGTTGGTGTGAGTTAGCATTGGCTGATATCAGTATGATAACACCTCCATTCAGCCTGTCATGACTGTACACCTACATGTCCCACAGACTCATGACAGTCTCCTGACTGTAAGATTGTAGGCCTGTGAGTGGCAGGCAAAGTATAAAAACACACACACTCCTTAGTTCAGAACATCACTCCACACCAAAAGACTACCTGCTTCAAACCCAACCACCATCATCCAGCAACATGGTGAGCAGGAACTGCCTTCATCTCAATATGGCTTTCAGATTTTACACACATACTTATGTGGGGACATTTTACTTTTAAAGGAGTTTTGTCTGAGTTGCTTCTGTTGTTACTCTGCCATGTAAACCACTTTGGTGATATGTAATGGAGCTGAATTGAACTGTTTTTGTGTTTAGTGTTCCATTGGTTCTATCGTGGAAACCCAGACTGTGGTGAAGCCAGGCAGTGCTCTAGTCATCTACGGCTGGATACCTCATGATGCTAAGAAGTAAGCCTATGTCCAGCTCTGCACGATTAATGACATTATGGGCCAGGAAATGTATACGTAGTTCATAGGTGTAGTTACCGGATGCATAAATGTCAGAGAGGTTGGTGTTTGTAGTGTATACTGCCCTGGTTCTGGAAACAGGATATAAACACATTGGCTCATAAATAATGCTTGCCAATCAACATGGTCCTTTGGTAGCCAGGACTGAAGCCAGGAATTTCCACCCTGTTTTAAGACTGCCACATCATTTGCTTAAGAGCATGCATTCGTTGCCATAGGAGAAGCTACATTTCATAGTACCGCTAGTTTTCCATATATCCCATTTAAGCTTTAAGTTATGAGATGTATGATTTAAATCCAAATTCACATCAACAGAATTAAAGCAAGATGGCCAGGATGGCAAGGAGCTGTCAGAAGCGAACCCCTTTGAACTGGGGAGGGACTTTAAGGTAAGTGTGACGCCACATACAGGTCCTCTGTATGCCCCATTTTATCACTCTGTGTGTAAAACAGAAGTGAAGCCCTTTGAACTGGGGGGCACTTTATCGTCAATGAGAGACAACATACAAGAACTGGGCACCCTACCACCCTTTTAAAATCGTATTCTTTTTTGGCACTATTGTGTATTTTATTCTGTGTTGTAAATATTATACACGCAGGTCCGCACTGGAGAAGGAGCTGCTTTTAATCTCATTGTGCAAGTGTATAGTGACAATAAAAAATAAATTCTAGTCTATTCCTAATGCAACTGCATTTAAAACAGAGTTAATTTTAATTTGGTAGTTTTACACTGGTTTTCTTACCACTGACTGGGACATCAGTAAGCATTACTTATCTTTTTCAATCCTGACAGGTCATTGTGAAGTATACCGGGGATGCATACGTCATCAAGACGCCGAAAGGGGACATGACCATTCCTAATCGTATGAACACCTACCGCACAAACATGATCTCTGTAAGGGGCAATCTTAGGCTGAAGCTGTTTTGTCTGGGGCAATGCTAGGGCAACTAGCCCATCTCAGACATGTTTTCTGTCGGAGCACAGGAAGACCTACGGCATTGAAGCTGCCTGTGTTACCTAAAGCCCTTAAAACAGATTACATGACAGCTAAATATGTAACTTCTATAAATAATCAATAGAAATAAATACATATTCATCATAAATGTTGTTTTTGCCTGATTGGCTTGTGTGGTTTCCTAGATGTGTTTCTTTGTTTTAATTCCTGTAATGGTTTCTTATGGCTCTTGCCTTTTCACAATGATTTCTCTTCTACTCATTTTGTGACACCTGGTCTTGAAGCCCAGGTCACTGAAGTGGTAAACAAGTTACTAATGTAGGGGATGTGTTTCATTGGTTTATCTCCTATACACTGTAAACCCGGATTGTCAATTCAACTCAAAACTTTTGATGTAACTGATTACGTCAATAGTTTTGAGTACATTAACTATATATTTTAATTAAAGTTAATTTAAAAGTTTAAGTACAAAATTCATGTACTTAAACTTTTAAATTAATTTAATTAAAATATTTAGTTAATGTACTCAAAACTATTGACGTAATCAGTTACATCAAAAGTTTTGAGTTGTATTAACTTATCCGGGTTTACAGTGTAGTGAACTACATAATAGGCAAGACAACATTTCACATTCAGCCTGTGTGTGTGTGTGAGAGAGTGTATGTGTGTGTGTGTGTGTGTGTGTGAACAAGTCAACATTTCACATTCAAGAAATCCAGTCACTTGTTACTACATGAGGCATGTATTCCTGTGTTGTAAGTGACAGCAGTTACAGTCCACAGTTAAGACTTGATCTGATGAGATCTATCTATGATGTAACGAGATGGCTAGTCTAAGCATATTTTTAAAGGTTTACATATTTTAGTCAGTCAGTCTGTAGGAGGGGTAAGGGTGCAGGGCTGCACTTGTGTCCATGGAGGTGTGTGGAATGGTGTATATTTATTTATTTATGTATTTATTTATGTATTTATTTATGTATTTATTTATGTATTTATTTATTTATTTATTTATGTATTTATTTTTTTTTTTTTATGTTTCCCAAACTACCTATGCTGTGCACTGTGTGTTTAAAAGACATGTAGATCATCTTCATGCCATTTTCTAGTTAGGGCTCTGATGCTGAACTTTGAGAAACACTGTGCCAGACAAAGCCATTACGCCCCCTACAGGAATATGCAACATATGACACAAACACAAAGGCACTCAACGTTCAAATACACACCAGACAAATGAACCACCATAGCCAGTATATTAGTGCTAAAGCATGCACACAGCATATTAGCGTGGGCTGGGGTGCGCACAGAAAAAATCAGGTGGGCCAAGCCCAAAACACACAGGTTATCTTTAAAACAGCCAATCAAACAAAAAGACCTTTCTGATTGGGTGGGACTGACTGAGCTTTAAAAAAGAACCATGGTCAAATAGACAAAATCTGAGCTTTAAAAACCAGCAAGCATGACATAGGAAATGTTATAATTACTGTGTAGATTACTGTGTACATTGCTGTGTGGTTACATTACTGCGTGGTTACATTACTGTGTGGTGACATTACTGTGTCGTTACATTACTGTGTACATTACTGTGTGGTGACATTACTGTGTGGTGACATTACTGTGTCGTTACATTACTGCGTGGTTACATTACTGTGTGGTGACATTACTGTGTCGTTACATTACTGTGTTGTTACATTACTGTGTACATTACTGTGTGGTGACATTACTGTGTGGTGACATTACTGTGTGGTGACATTACTGCGTGGTTACATTACTGTGTGGTGACATTACTGTGTGGTTACATTACTGTGTGGTGACATCACTGTGTTGTTACATTACTGTGTACATTACTGTGTCGTTACATTACTGTGTGGTTACATTACACAGCAGGGAACTGTGATGGGTCCCAAATCCACTTCAGGGACTCCATTTCTTACTCCTGCCCCAAATTTGACGCCGGCGCGCACTGCAAAGGGTCCAGCTTTGGCTTCTCCTAAATACGCCCCTGCACTGGCTCCGGTGTACGTCAAGGACACTCCTGCCTCTGCCCCTGCCCCGAGGCCGGCTGCATGGGCCTGCAGAGGGGTGTTAGAGATGCCCACTTCACCTTTGAGCACGTTTGCTTCAGCTCCTGCAACACAGTCAATTATTCATTCATATTAGTAACTGTTACTACAGTTACTTCGTTCATTTAGCCAGTCATATCAGGTGAAGCACTTCCAGAGAGCACTTTTTTATAGACTACAGTTCACACACGTGCACTTTATCGTACAGTTCATATTTCGTTCACCGCCATATCATATAGTCCCAGATTAGCATATCTTTCGGCCCATATTAGCATAGCTATCGTTCTATATTAACATATCTTTCGGCCCATATTAGCATAGCTCTTGTCCCAGATTAGCATAGCTATTGTCCCATATGCTTATATTGTCCTATATTAGCATAGCTATCGTCCCATATTAGCATAGCTATCGTTGCATATTAGCATAGTTATCATCCCATATTAGCATAGCTATCGTCCCAGATTAGCATAGCTATCATCCCAGATTAGCATAGCTATCATCCCATATTAGCATAGCTATCGTTGCATATTAGCATAGCTATCATCCCAGATTAGCATAGCTATCATCCCAGATTAGCATAGCTATCGTTGCATATTAGCATAGCTATCATCCCAGATTAGCATAGCTATCATCCCATATTAGCATAGCTATCGTTGCATATTAGCATAGCTATCATCCCATATTAGCATAGCTATGGTCCGAAAATAGCATGGTTATGGTCCCACATTAACATAGCTACACACACACACACACACACACACGTACACACACATACTCAGAGAGAGACAGGGTTACAGTCTAACCTACCTGCACGCGCCCCAGCAAACACACACACACAGACACACACACACACACACTCATAACCTACCTGCACGCGCCCCAGCACACACACACACACGCACACACACTCATAACCTACCTGCACGCGCCCCCAGGTCGGCCAGTCCAGCGCCTGCGCGTGCAGACGCCTTAAGAGCAGAGGCCTTGGCCTCGGCCTCCAGCACGCCCTCCACAAGGCCAGCACTGGCCCTGGCCTCGGCCACGGAGGCCTCAGCAGAGGCCGAAGCTCCCACAGGTGTTGCAGTGGCAGACGCGGTCGCGTTGAGGGCCGCAGCACCTAACCCTGCAGACAGGATCTTCATGCCCTTCCCCTCCGAGTAATGGGCTTCAGCTGGTGGCGTTTCGTACATGCTACCACCTGTACTGACCTGATATCCCACACCCTCATGGAGCAGCACCCTCTCCACGGCTGCGCCGCCGACGCCCGCCACTGACCTTACAGTTGCCTTCCCTATCGTTCTACTTGTTGATGGTTTAGGTCTCTCTCTGCTTTGCCATCTCCCATCTCTCCATTCGAAATAGTCTTCATCGTCATTCATTTCGCGCGTCCTAAAATAATGTCTATCTCTGTCTTCTATCTCTGCGTTGGACATGGCGGCAGCTGGCAGGGGCGGAGACTGCTCTGTGTGTAAAGAGAGGAGACAGAAATCCTTTGGTTATGGTTAGGACATTTAGAAGATGTTTTAGCAGATTTTCAGTGACCTAAAACACAGTTTGTGCACCCACGGCTTGCTATGTAGAAGCTCCTCGTTATGTGCGAGTGGCAACTAAGGTCTCAGGTGACTCGATCACAGTGTTGCGACTCGGTGTTGCAACTCAACAATAATTTCACATATTTAGTAAAAGTCATAACTCTAGATATCTTACCCAAATAGATGAGGGTGGGTAGACTGAACTCTCACTCTCTGAAGGCAGGTGCAGGTGTGTGCACTCTCAGTCTCTGAACGCAGCAGAGGGATGGAGGTGCGGCGGAGTATGACAGCGAGAAAAAAACCAAACAAAAAAAAAGACTCTCCTGTTCTCCTAGAGCCCGAGTGCAGAGTGTGTTCTCTGAGGAATGTGTGAGCTTCAGTGTCTGCTGAAGTGTGAGCTTCAGTGTTCGGTTAAAAGCAGACTGAATGCTGGATTCTCCGCCCCCCAATTCACAAGCAAGACATGGGCATGGCTGCTTTTTGACACTTTCACTTCCACATTCTGGCAAAAGGCTGAATCTGTTCTTGTAAGTAAGGGCGCTTTCACACCAACATGAGTTGGTGCGCACCAAACGGCCCATTCGAACCAAAAGCTCTTAGTTCGGTTCGATTTCGTTGGTGTGAAAGCATCAATCGCACTCGGGTCCGCACTAAATCAAGCGGACCGAGACCTCCAAAAAGAGGTGGTCTCGGTTCGCTTGACTCCGCACCAAATGTCAGACTCTGGTGCGGTTCCTCTGGCATTCACCCCCTATTCCGACATCCCATTAGTCAGACATCCCACTATTCAGACATCCCACTACTCAGACATCCCGCTATTCAGACACTTTTTAGTACCGCTATTCCGACAGTTTTTTTTTTCACAGTTAATGATTGACAGCTGCTCTCACGAAGCGGGGCTGCTTGATTAATTGGGTTCAGCTGGTTCAGAAAGTAGGCCTACTTAAATCCTACATTGAGTTTTGTTTAATAAGCACACTATTTATCAATATATATGCATATATTATTTTTAAACATGGCAGCGAAAAAAAAAGTCCTACGACATAACGAGCATCAACTCACTCACAAATGGTCACCTCCCGATGTGCCTTCTTTGTGAACGTGTTTTCGAATGAGGCAATGAAACACGAAACTAGCACCTGACCAAGATACACACTGCAAGGCATCAGAGGATAGCCCACGTTTTTTCCCCTAAGCCCTAAAGGAGCATTCAAAGCGCAACATTGTTACCTTGTTTTGTCGGAAGGGAAGTCAAACACAGAGCGAGTTGGTGTTATCACGCATTTCTCTTTTAATTGCGAAATCGGGATCACCGTTAATTTTTGGAGAAAGAGTTGTTCTTCCTGTCAATGAAGAGGTCCAGTGCTGCAGAGCAAGATCCAGCATCGGTGTTGAGGGCCATGCCACTCAGCAATGTGGCACGGAGGATCAACGAGATGGCATCGGATACTGAGGAACAGTTGTGTAAATGTCTGCGTCAGTATCCATTCAGCATACAGCTGGATGAAACGACTACTGCAGACAACAACGCTATGCTGATGTGACAGACATAGGCCCTACGAGGGGAAACGATTCTTTAATTTGAGTTTTATTGCGCGTACAGTGCATAACTCCTTATTAATTGAGCGCACCTATCCCGTTTACTCCTGCTGCTGTACGTGTCTGTCGCTGCTGCTTATCTCTACGTTGTATTGATATTAAAAAAAAAGAAAAGAGGAAAAAAATCCCTTGCCTGCTGTCACACGGACCAGTTTTCCTTTCCCTAACTTAAATCCGAAAAACTAGTTAACAGGGACTTTGACTACAGTCGGTTTTGCCTCCAGGGTAGGCCTTGGTTTTCAGCGTCACAATAAAACTATTCATGTCGGAAAAGCGGAATGTTTCAAAAATAGCAACATGCCCCTACTCCGACAATGGAAAAAAAAATTGTCGGAATAATGATATGTTTTTAAAAAAATGATAATGTCGCTACTCCGACAATTGGACGCTAATGTCTGACTAATGACATGTCTGAATAGTGACATGTAACCGGTTCCTCTGGTGAGTACGCGAACTCGGGTCCAAACCATAAACTGTAGGTCCAAACTACCTGTTCGAAATGCATTAGGGGTAGGGATACTAATTATTTCATTTCCTGTTTATGATAAGTGGTAAAGACGACATGAAATTGAAATATCTGAAGCAATTATTACTACTGTGGCCTAATAATAATTCAGATGGAATGCCTAGGCTATCATAAATGAGGAAGGCTAGGTAATACACAGGATCAGCTAGCACACACAGCTGGCTATAATACTTTAATAACTCAAACAGGCTAGGCTAATAATTCATTCATTTTATTAATTCAGTCATTTTACATGTAGACGCATTTAGGCCTACTGTTACAGATTCTGCAGTAAAAGCCTACCTTGTGGGTCTTTGGAATAATCTTCGTTGCATAGTAAGCATAACTACATTCCTGAAAATAGCGCGTCTCTGCCTGAAATGACGCGCTATTCGTCTTCAGCGGCTCCAGTGCATCAGCACATTGTTCTCCAGGCGCAGCTGCGACTCGCTCACAAATTGGATATTTTGCCAAAATGGCCAATGCAAAGAATATAATAAGCAATTATAAGAGCAAGTACCAACGTGCGAACGTGTCGCTCCATTTTGGGTTAAAATTGGCGCTTATTTCTACCGGAAGATAAATGAAACGTCAAACGGACCAACTTTGGTTCATTTGCTGGTGTGAAAGCGGACCACACTGGAGTCTACATAAAACATAGTAACAATTTTATTGCCTGGTGCGGATCAAATAGGCGAACTAGTGGTGTGAAAGCGCCCTAAGTCTAAAAAATAACAGGCTGCTTGATCTGCTTCTGATCATTCTGACACGCTCAAAATGTCCAAACCGAATGGCAAACCAGATAGAAATGAAAGCCTGTGTAAGTTCTGCCAGGAAGCGCACTTTGCATTCGGCCAATCAGCGGCCGCCACCTGCTTTAAAATGACATACCTAACTCACCTTTTCCGCTGCTTCAGGTACCGGCGTTTTGAAGTCCCCTCCTCCATCCCCACCACCACCAGTTTGGTCCAGTCTACCCGTGCGCCCGGGGGGGTGTCTCTCGGTTCCAGTTACACTCCGCGGCAGGATCCGTCGGACCCCTCAACATTAGACCCGGGCTGATGACTGGACCTCCGCCAAAGACTATTCACTACTTGTCAATTATTGTTAAATCTCATATTAAATCCCTTTAAACCACATGCCTTTCTATGAGTCTTTCTGGCTGAAGTAGTATTGTGGCGTCCTCGACTGCTGCTGGCATTGGCATGGCAGAGATTAGCACTGGCAGAGATTAGCATTGGCATGGCAGAGATTAGCACTGGCAGAGATTAGCATTGGCATGGCAGAGATTAGCATTGGCATAGCAGAGATTAGCACTGGCAGAGATTAACATTGGCATGGCAGAGATTAGCATTGGCATGGCAGAGATTAGCATTGGTATGGCAGAGATTAGCATTGGCATGGCAGAGATTAGCACTGGCAGAGATTAGCATTGGCATGGCAGAGATTAGCACTCTACTGGAGGAACACGGGAATGTGTTCACTGCCGACTTCATTCAAGTCATCATTCGAGTCGATGACTTCTATGATGGACACCCTACACAATAAAGACACACACCATGGGCAACGAGTTTCCTCTCTACAGGACAATGCCACTGACGTGGATCACCACATCCAACAATTAGAGACTGTCATGCTCTGCCATGAGGCGTGACAACGAGTATCTTAGAACCAAGATGGCGGACCTAGAGAGTCGTAGTAGACGATTAAACATAAGGATAATCCTAGAGAGTCGTAGTAGACGATTAAACATAAGGATAATCCTAGAGAGTCGTAGTAGACGATTAAACATAAGGATAATCCTAGAGAGTCGTAGTAGACGATTAAACATAAGGATAATCGGCCTGCCTGGGAACATCGAAGGCAACCGCCCGTCCATTTTCTCCTTACAACTACTTACTTTGTTGAATAGTGTAATTTAATTTATGTCTTATTTACCAGCACTATAGCACAGACCCAATGGTCAATACTCTTTGCTCTTAACTATGTTAATCTTAACTTATGCTACTTGTGTCTTAGTGCCTTTGTGGACAGTATGTATATTTGTCAAAGCTACCTGGAACACCTTAATTTCCATCTGGGATCAATAAAGTTACTCTACTCTCCTCTCCTCTACTACAGGTCGACATCTTTGGCTCGAGTGTGCTTTCCTTCCCCCCTGAGCTGTCAGAAGCTGAGCTCCAAAACATGCTCCCGACGGACGGCCATTTTTTTTTACATTTTTTTACATTTACATTACACTTAGCTGAGGCTCTTACCCAGAGCAACTTACAGGTATTCACAGGGTTTCAGTTACAGTCCCTGGAGCAGTGTGGGGTTAGATGCCTTGCTCAAGGGCATTTCAACCATGGGTAGGGTGGGGTGGGATTTGAACCTGCAACCCTCCAATCCAAAGTTGTGGCCATGACCATCGTAAGGTTCCATCGTCTCCAGATCAAGGACCAGGTTATTGGCGAGCTGCTCTACGACGGCCACAAGACTCGCCTTTACGAGTACTGTGCACGCCTTTTCGAGTACAAAACTTGCATGACTGAACTTTACCAGCGTGGACACAACCAGCGCAGCACACACACACACACACACACACACACACACACACATGCAACCAGCGCCGGCTCTTCTCTCTCATGCCAAGCGAGGCGTTGCCCTGCTGAATGGAGAGAAAGCATTCCTCATGTCTGTTGCATGTCCTGCACACACGCACACACACACACACACGCACACATGCATGCACAAACGCATACATACACACGCATGCACACACACACACACGCACACATGCATGCACAAACGCACACATACACACGCATGCACACACACGCATGCATACACGCCCGCACGCACGCACACAGACACACACGCGCGCACATACACACACACATGCACGCACACACACACGCACTAAGCTTGGGTAAGATTCCTCATGTCTGTTGCATGTCCTGCACACACACACGCACACACACACACACGCACACATGCATGCACAAACGCATACATACACACGCATGCACACACACACGCATGCATACACGCACGCACGCACACAGACACACACGCGCGCACATACACACACACATGCACGCACACATACACACACGCACTAAGCTTGGGTAAGATTTGCAGGTGGATAACTGTGCAAGCGACTCAACTTTGCATTCAGGGCCTTGGGCACAGGTGTCCTTTCAGGTGTGTG